>JAVJIF010028451.1:0-57532 GCA_038442645.1 Agave tequilana | reverse complement strand
GTGTCCTCTCTCTTCATTTAACAAACAAAATCCATGTATCACTACATTTCATACTGTCGCGGCTAAATGTAGCTCAATCAACCACTCAAATTAATTTGAGACCAAAATTTTAAGTATCGTCCTATGTCTCTTGAGCAATTGGACTCTTAAGTATATATTAAGTAGTGTAATAAACTTTGCCTCAATTGTGTATTTGATTAATGCAAAATAACAGAGCGCAACGGCTGTCATGAGTGCTCCATGGGCACTCATTAATATTTAATGTCGCCAACTCTTTGTTGCAGATCATACAAGCAAACTAAAGCTAATCAAATCTATGGGAAATTTTTGTTTATGCTTCCAAAACTCCTTTCCTAATTTGAACCCCCCCCCCCCCCACCCTGAGAACGCCTAAGCCCAATTCTTCCTCTAATCTTCATAACCCCAATCTACCAATTTTCATTTTCATACCCCTTGATTGAATATTTTTTTTAAGTAACTTTGAGGAAAGCAGCATTTTGAAATAGAGCAGTATTCTTTTTAGTTCACTGCTTTTACGTCAAAAGCACTACTCTCGTGTCAAAGATACTCATTTCTTTAGGGTCAAAGGGCCATCCAGAAGGAAATTGGTGGATGCAGTTTTCGAAAATTAAAATTAAAAAAAACTAAGAGATTTTTTCAAACTTCCCCCCTAAATAGTTCCTACAATTTCAAAATTGTTATTCTAGAATTACCATTTGGCATATTTTCATATATCAAAAAATTAACCAAACAACAAAGGAATCATTCAATACCTCGCTCTTAGCAAAAGTCGAGATCATGGACACATTCAAAATAAGGTTCCTGATGGAATCCGAGACAACCCAACCAAACTCAAATCTACAAACTGAAATTCAATAAAAATAGTTCCATAGCTAGTCTAGTACATAAAACCTTTAGATAACTCCAATCAGTAGCTGATCTCCAAGTTACCCAATTTTAAATCCACCCATTTAATTGTTGAGTTGGATTTTGGCATGTGATGTCTAACACTCAAGCCAGCTTATTTCATAACAAAATGCTAATGTTCTTGTAAAATAGGTCAAAAGTGATGGCATAAATCAAACTTGGAGATAGTCTGGTAAAACAACAATTGGCACTTGATAATAGAAGTCTAAAATTAAACATGGAGGTCAAATAAAGAAAAATGAAGGGACATCCACTATGAACAACAGGATACCCATTATCACACCCTCTGTTACAATCAAGCTTCTAAAAGACTTCATCCTGCTTATATTAAAAAAGTAAGAAGTGTTACTTTAAAGTAATACAAGTTTACCATTGATAATCATTGATTGATATACGTTAATGCCTCATACCCATGCAATAAAACCAAGCTACCAGTTGTGTAGGTTGGGTGGATTGTTTGGTGTTTCTACCAGAATTCTAGAAAAATAGACGGAGAAAGAGCCTAGGAGAAGGGGATGATGGATTTGCTATAAGAAATTACACTTATGTGGCATAAACAAAGTCAAAGAGCTATAGGCAATTATGCCATATGCCGTTACATGGTTGAAATTTCTTCTTGGAGATCAAATTGGTGCTTAAGCATCGAAAGTATATAAACTTTACGGCAATGCCAATCTAGCACAATCAAACCCTTCCATGTAAATCATAAAACTATATAATATTATTATATGTAGCTTAAAGTTGAAGACATAACTCTTGTCTAGGAGAACAGAGAAACCTCTATTTTATGGTATTTATTTGACAAATCATGTGGTTTTGCTCTGCAGGGCATGTGTCTGATAACACTAGCAGTATCACTCCCTTCACTAAGCCACCCCCTTGTGGAGCCAATACCAAAGACCCAGGCTGCACAACTAAAGCCACTCCTTTGCAACTAGGTGTTTTCTTTGCTGCACTATACTTCTCGCCATTGGCACAGGCGGCACCAAACCCAACATTTCAACAATAGGTGCGGACCAGTTTGATGAATTCGACCCGAAGGAACGAGCCCACAAACTTTCTTTCTTCAACTGGTGGATGTTCAGCATTTTCTTTGGAACACTCTTTGCCAATACTGTCCTGGTATACATTCAGGATACAGTTGGGTGGACCCTTGGCTATGCTTTACCAACACTTGGGCTCGCAATTTCGGTATCTATATTTCTTGCTGGAACTCCGTTTTACCGTCACAAGTTGCCATCAGGTAGTCCATTTACAAAGATGGCCAGAGTTTTGGTGGCAGCTGCAAGGAAGTGGAGGGTGGCATTGCCTAGTGATCCAAAGGAACTCTATGAATTGGATTTGGAGGAGTATAGCAAGGATGGGAAGTTTAGGATCGACCCGACACCTACGCTGAGGTTAGTATCATTCATACTATGTTGCATCAAAGCAACTTTCATGTCAAGTCTGCAAATTTGGATAGCTGTCATGCAGTCTGACGTCTGACCTTCTAAGCAAAGAAGGCATAGGTTACTTTAACCTGCATAGTTGCTACACAGAAAATGAGTTAATTGGGTGTTTCTCATCTTAGTTGTTAGGATAATGTTCTCCCAGTCTTGTGGGGGAATATAACTAAAATTCAGCTCGAAAAGATAAAATAGAACCTATTTAATTAAGCCTAGGGAGTGAAGAGGAACTAGGACTCAGATTGGTCGCTAGTGTACAATGCACATTGTTTTAAATATCGGCCAATATACCGGTATATCGGCCGAGATACCGGTATTTTATTCAAAACGATACGATAAGTGCAAAAATTTACCGGATATCGTTTTGCACCGATATGGGCCGATATATCGCCACGTGGCTGATATATCGGCTGATATCCGAGATGAAATATCCGATATATCGGCCGATACAGTTACTTATTGGATAATATTTTTTTTGCTAAGATCATTTTATTTTGTTCTATGTTCATTGTGCTATTTCAATGATGTTTTTATATAATATTTGGATAATAACTTATTTCTTTTAATAATGTCTTATATGTATTGACTATTCGATATATCAACTAGTATTTAGTACCATATCGCGATATATCACCCGGTATCCGGTATCCGGGATATAATTTTACCTACCGATATATCGTCAATATCCGATATTTAAAACACTGACAATGCATGACACCAATTTTCTAGATCCAAATAACACAATTTCATTTGAGACAAGGATCCAGAGGAGTCAATGTGATGTCAAAACATTTTGTCCCTTGAATTTATGTACATCCCTCACAACTGATTGATGTCATCTCATGTTTCCATGGAACCAGGTTATCAACAAGGCTGCAGTAAGAACTGGCTCCACAGCCGATGGATACTATGCCCAGTGACTCACGTGGAAGAAACGAAACAAATTCTTCGAATGATCCCAATTCTATTCGCCACCTTCGTTCCTAGTGCCATGATTGCCCAGGTCAACACTCTTTTGTCAAGCAAGGTGTCACCTTAAACCGCCATGTAGGCAACAGTGGCTTCCAAATCCCCCCTGCCAGCCTCGCAGCATTTGTTACAATCAGTATGCTCATCGCCGTTGTCATCTATGACCGCCATTTGTCCCTTTCATGAAAAAATTGACCAAAAATCCAAGGGGAATCACTCTCCTACAGAGGATGGCAGTTGGTCTAATCATGCACATTTTCATCATGTTGGTTGCATCACTAACTGAATGGCATAGATTGAATGCGGCAAGGGATCATGGGGTAGTGGAGAGTGGAAAGACGATTCCCCACCATCTTTATACTTGTTCCTCAATTTGTGCTCATGGGGATTGCCGATGCGTTTCTCGAGGTGGCAAAGATAGAATTCTTCTATGATCAGGCTCCTGAGGGAATGAAGAGTCTCGGGACTTCATATTCAATGACTAGTCTGGGTATAGGAAACTTTCTCAGTAGTTTCCTACTAACAACTGTGTCTAATATCACAAGGCGGAATGGACACAAGGGATGGATCTTGAACAACCTCAATGCTTCTCGTCTAGACTACTATTATGCCTTCTTTGCAATACTAAACTTCCTAAACTTCATCTTTTTTCTCTTTGTCTGCCGGTTTTTTGTATACAGAGCTGAGATCTCTCATGAAACAGTTGAAGCACAAAGTGATGGAACAGTTGAAATACGGAAGAATTCTACACATGAAAAGATTGATACCTAGACACTTTATTATATTGAAATCACATTCTTCTCATGAATCACTAGAAATCTGAGTGCAATCAATACCAATTGTTGAAACAGACTGTTGAATGGTGATTAGAATATAAGATGTAATCATTTTGATAACAAGTGATACAGAATCTGATTTATTATATATGGATTTGAAACTTTCTGCTTTTCTGAAAATTTAGTGCAAGTGTTATGAATTATATGTGGCAATGCAGCATGGACAACAGATATCGCTGTGGTTCCATTCGCTAGAATAAACAATAAGCTTGTCTTTAAGAAGACAAATAGAAGTACAATGTGCAGTGATCAAACTGATATAGGACAACTAAAGCACTGATTAGGCGGCAAAAATTGGAAGACCAAAATACTGCTTGACTGTTGACCTGTTGCCCTAGGGTAGTGCTTTATAAAATGGTAATTTATCATAGAAAGGGTTAGTTGGTGTTAGCCAGATAGGAAAATGAAAATGGTCTTGATTTAACATGACCAAATTACAGTATAGATACTTACAGACACGGGAAAATATACACTAGATTGCAGCCCTCTGTAGCTTCTCCACAGTAGAATTCTTCTATGACCAAAAACACCTTGGCCACAGATCATGTCAAATAGTATCACAAATTGGGCTTCAATTCAAATAATTTCAGATGCTTGATGATAGCATTTGAACCACCCACCAATTAAATGATTCACATTAGTCATGATTAGCTAATATTTGTTCCTAAGCAGATCTATGGGATTAATAATAGAAGAAACTGTAGATTTTTGAATGACATAGATTAGAATTAGAGATGCACTGCACTTTCTTTATTTGAGCTTATAAAAGATGTAAAATATACAGATTTGAAATTTAAAGGGATATAGCGTTACAGATTTTTTAAAAAAAGAAAAAGAGCTCGTTTCTTATCTTTAAACTTTGCACAATTATTGACCAATCATATAAACATGATGCCACTCCCATCTTGCAGAATGCTTTCTTTTACAAGAAGATAACAGTAATTATCTTATATTAGATAGCATTATGACCACCACTACAGTGTACAGTGTAGGCAATGCCTTGAACCCTCACCTATAAACCTTATCAGCAGTGTTCCAACAATCGCCTAAACATCTCAGCCATAACATGTTTGGAATTGTTGTCTATAGAATATAGACTAATAGTGATGCGGACATACAGCCCTGGAGCGTGCACCAGAGAAGAAGAAGACTAATCGCATCGATATAGTTCGAGTAGTCCGAGTCATTAGTATTTTTACTTTATTTTATTTTGATTTTTAGTACCACATCGGAGATTTTGTAAAGCATATAAAAAGGCTCATCTACTAAAATATTAATTAATACAGAATTTGATATAAAATATTGTCAGTAATTAATTTTCTCTCAAGTCTTTTAGAGTGGAAACCCTAATTAAACATCATTTTCCTAAATAAAACCCTAATTTCTATTTTCTTCCCATCTCTCTTTTTCTCTTCCTAGTCGCCAACTCAACCCCCAACACACCCTCCCTCTCTTCTCTCTTTCCTGTCATGCATCCATCGTCGCCCTCTCCTCCTTTATCCTTGCTATTGTTGCGACCGCATCCTCCCCCTCTTGTTGTCGTTGTTGCCTCCTCCCCGTTGGCTGTCTCTCCCTCCTCCTTTTTCTCCGTGGCTCCTCCTCTTTCTCAACCGCCAGCCACCTCCCTCTGCGGCTGCAAGCCGACCATCCGGCAAACCCCGACGTCGCCCTCTGTTGAAGACCCCGTTCTTTTCCTCCAATATGCATGATCTGCCATTAAATATAACACCAGATCAGGTTTGATTTTCAACAAATCTGACTCGATAACAACCCAACCTGATCCACAATTACTTACAATTGGATCAGAACCAGATCATATCATTGTAGCAACCCGAGCCTAACCTGACAGTACAAATATGACCCGATTGCCACAGTACATACCTGTTAGAGCAAAACAAACCCATTTGCAGACCGAGTTGATTATTGAGTTGTTTCTCGACCATCCAGAGTCTGATTCGAATCGTTCTCGAGGCGTTAGACTCATGAAAGATAGAGCTACGCATCTAGCAACCATCAGCAGGACACTGAGGTCGATGTGATCCTCAGTAAATATATTTCTAGACATGATCTTTATTTGTGAGTTTTGATTACAGTTCTCTAGTGTTTTATCAATTTATTGGCTGCCACAAGATATTCGTGAGGTTATGAAAATTTGTTACACCCATAAGCTGCTAGTCGTTAATATTGTGTGTATAGCTATGTCATCGTAACTTAGTATTTACATTAATTTATTTGAGATTATAATGGTACAACCTGTGTCTACACTTTTTTGTTAAATCCATTTGTTCACATTAGAAGTTTTAACTATTTTCGTAATTTTAGTGAATTGTTGCACATTTTAGTTACATAATTGATTTCTGTCCAAACATGCATACACGTTTCACATCAAATAGTTAATGGTTCAACTATCATGTATAACCAAAACTGTCATCAGAAAGAAAATGAATTCCACAGCTAGAAGTAGAACATAAAAAGTGAAATAAATAAAAACCCATGTCAACATGATGTCGTGGACTTTTAGGTTACTAGGTCATCTACATCTTTTTAACCATCTCTTATATGTGCAGAAATAAATAAAAACCCATGTCAACATGATGTCGTGGACTTTTAGGTTACTAGGTCATCTACATCTTTTTAACCATCTCTTATATGTGCAGCAATCGAGCCTTTGCAGAGCTCTATAAAAGATTCTTGAACTATCACAGATATTTGCAACAGTTAACATTCTTTAATCGTGTCAGTGCAATGGTTAAGGCATCACTTGTTCTAACAATAATAGTTGAGGCATCACTAACTATGTGACACCTCCCTGTTGTTCTTTGAGTATATGTGATAGCTAATATACACATGCTAATGCCACTGACATTAGAATGCAGGTCCCATCTACATTTGTACATTAAAAACATGCAAGAAGTGAGAACAGGACATCTCAAAATGAATACATATTATAATTGCAAAACAATGCTCCATGCATTCCTAATTTGGCCATGCCAGAAAAGTCCAACAATTAGTTTATGCAATCAATCTCCTTAAATACGATATAAGAGATTTGCTAATGCCAAAAAAATGGCATCAAGGTTAGCAGCCATTTTGTACTCTTGTCGTTAAGAGTTACCCTTCACTAATTGTTGAGTAGGAGTTTATGGGTACCATTAATTGAATAGCTAGAAAAAATGTGTCCCAGATAATAACACAAAAAATAACGTTAATACAATAGATTTTGTTGCAATACATGCACATGTTTCCAAGTTAACATAGTGTTTAGGTCACTGTACAGAATAAGTTTACCATTTGGATTAACCTATTGATAGGGGACGAACTTTAGGAAATCTCAACCTAGGATTTTTCTCCCAAGATAGGGTTTGGGAATCTCTCCCTAGGGTTTCTCACCCGAAGCACATAGGCTACTCAAAATGCTCAAACAGCGATTTTCATTATCAATCATTAACTGAAGAAAACAATAGTAATCTCAGCCTTATATAGGCCTACAAAAAAAAAATAACTCCCACCACAACCGATGTGGGATAATACCAACCAACAATAAGAAACAACTAAAACAAACTACAATAAGATAAGATAAGTCAACAACTAAATCAAACAAATCCTACTAGATGTCCCCATCATTCCCCCGGGTTGGGAAAACTCGACCTTGTCGAATGCAGATCTCAACTCTCAATCGGGCCATGGTGGTGGCCGTGGACCCAACATATATGCGTCAAGGCTGAACCAAGGCGGTGTGGGTGGGACTGGCTTCTGTGACAGATTTATTATACAAGATGACAACTCAAGCAATGCACAGGTAACAGAAAGAGACGCATCCTCCAGGATGAGAACTGAATCAGCTGTACTTCGCACCATGAATAGTCTGACCTCCTGTGACTCTGTGTCCTGTAAGAAGATCTGCAAAGTATCGTACAAGTCAAGTGATCTTTGGGACACTGACACCCTCATAGTTGGTGTGAATGTCATTAGCTCCATTGCAAGCTTCGCTGATAGATCTACCGAGTTCTTTACAAGAGGAAGAGGCTCTTCTATCTTTGGCTCTGGTTCGGGTTCATCAACAACTACTGGCTCTGGCCTTATCTTAGCTGCATTATCTTGTTCTGGCTCGTGCTCTAACTCAGCAACAACTTCTGATCCTGGCTCCTCGAGAACGTCAGGCTCGACAAGGGCTGAAGGCTCTGGATCTGTGTCCCTCTTTGCAGCCTGAATTGCTGCAAGTTTTTCTAGGGCCACTCGAATTTTAGTGCAGAGATCTGTGATTGACCGGCTCTCGGGCTCTTGCTCAACATTGGGCTCTTTATAGTCTGACTCAGATGAAGAAATGGGTGGAGCATAACGAGCGCGAAGAAAGTCTTGCAAGAGAAACCAATATCGACATAACTTATAATTGTTCTCTACCCAATAATATCGCTCTCCCACCAACTTCATTCGGGCATAGAGGCACTTTTGCTCAGATGTCAGAGAAAAATAATTGAAGAAAGTTTCAAGATTGCTCTCCCAGTCTTCATAACCGTAATGGTCATAAAAACCACGAAAAGTCGGGACAGCCGCATACATTTTCCATTCAACTTCCTTTGGATCACCATTAGTATGAATATATTGACCACAAAAATAAAATCCCATAAGGAAAATTTCAGTGCATAAGCTCAAAAATTACCCAAGAATTTCAAAGGCTCGAACTGGACCCAAATCGGACTGTTGCAGGACTTATAGCAGCACCAAATAGGGATTGTGGAGGTCGTCTCTGCTGCTTGAACGCTGTGAAAATCTATCTAGTAGCTCCGGGGCTCTGTCACGAACTCAATGCTTCAAATAGAGCTCAAACGGACTCCGAACGGGCGAGCTTTGGGTTTTTTTTGTGGGGGGGTTTACTGTTCACGTGAACAGTAATAGGCGGGTTTACTGTTCACGTGAACAGTAATCGGCGGTTTACTGTTCACGTGAACAGTAATCATCTAGGTTTTTTTTTCTTTTTTTTTTTGATTTTCAAGAACTAGGTTTTTGGGAAAGAGAAAAAAGGTTTTTGTGGAAGTTAGGATTTTGTGGAAGAAGTGAAAAAGACCAGGATTTAGCTCTGATACCAAAATGATGGGGGACGAACTCTAGAAAATCTCAACCTAGGATTTTTCTCCCAAGATGGGGTTTGGGAATCTCTCCCTAGGGTTCTCACCCGAAGCACACAGGCTACTCAAAATGCTCAAACAGCGATTTCATTATCAATCATTAACTGAAGAAAACAATAGTAATCTCAGCCTTATATAGGCCTACAAAAAAAAATAACTCCCACCACAACCGATGTGGGATAATACCAACCGACAATAAAAACAACTAAAACAAACTACAATAAGATAAGATAAGTCACCAACTAAATCAAACAAATCCTACTAGATGTCCCATCACCTATGACGGCACTTTTTTTCCTCATTTTTTTCTTATTCCAGTACATATGCATCCCCCTGTTCCCTAATCAAGTCTTCTTCTTAATCTTCTTATGTGTTTTAAAGGTTAAGGTAAGGTTTCAATAATCAAGACTTAGTCATAAGGTCAAGTTATTATGTTTAACTTCTGCCTAAGTATGTGTACTTTATGTCTATAGATGAAAAATATTTGCTTAAAATAATATTTCAAGTTTTGGATTTCGCATGAGATAAATGCTTGGTTTATGAGCTAACAATTAGGAAAAAAATTTAGGCTTAGGTTAGATTAACTGAAATTTTAGGGGGTTACAATTGCATGTTAAGCTTGATTAGGATTAGACAAATACTAAGGGAAAAGGCATGGGTTTAAGCATTAGGGTTAGGGTTAGGGTTAGGGTCTACATGTGTAATTAGGATTACAGAAAGCAAAAGAAAATTGAGCTAACCTAATGTACCTTGCATTTTAAATTTGGGTTCAGGATAACATTTTACTTTTTACGGTTTAGCAAACACTAGAGATGAGGTTTAGAATTAGGGTTAGGGACTTGGAATCCACAGCTGCTAGAAGCACCTACAAGATTCACACCTCAAGAAAACACTCGAAATATGTTCTCAAACTAGATCGATGCCTAAGGTTTCCCCAACTAAAACTCTCCATGAAAACTATACAAAACTACCTGATAGTTAACAATCAAAACATTGTTGATTTCCTCCACGCCATCGACAAGTACAACATTCCTTAAACAATTTCACTCGAATCAATTTCATGTAGATGGGAATAATCTTTCAGTCTATATCCGTTGAAAATCCGTTAAAGTACCGATAGAGACGTAAAAAGTACACAACTTCCATTAATTAGACAATTCCATTTCACTCTATGCATCACCAATCATCTCAAATTAGCCCAAATCAAGCTTCATAATTTAGGGGAAGAAAAACAATGAAGCACAAGGGTAATAATTCCAATGTCAATGAGTAAATACATTTCGTTGAGAGCAATTATTTTAAATTGTACATATCCATACATACATTTAGCAAGATCCATGTTTAAAGCAATAATCATGAATCCTACGACTTTCCAGGATGCTATTTTTTAAAAATGCAAGCAAAGAAACAAAATCTGAACGAGGATTTGTCATCATTGTCTATATTGAACTAGCATTAAGGAAAAGGCTTGAAACCCTAATCCCAAATTCGGGAAGCTGAGAAGTTTACAAAAATGGAAAACTCCCTAAACCAAGAGAAATGTGAGAGAGAAAGAGAGAGAGAGAGATGGAGATTGCACCTCTATGCGAGATCGGAGCAGCGGAGGGATGGGAGGAGGCGCGCGGGTATCACACCGCGGAGGGTCGAAAAGTTTGCGCATGTTTCCATGGGGGGCATGTTTGAATTCAATGAAGGGCGTGTTTGTTTCGCCGCAAAACGTCACAAAACGCAAGTCATAAAATTTCTTTTTTATTTTTCGTTGTTTGTTTCGCTGAAAAATAGTTACAAAATGTAACTCTTTTTTTCTCACTTACAGTTGTTACAGTTAAATTTGTGGTCATATAAATCTCTCTTTTACACTCATATTTTCTCACTTGTAGTTGCTACAGTTAATTTTGTGGTCATGTAACTCTCACTTGTAGTACACTTACTGTTCAAAACAGTTACTTGATAATAATATATAATTTAATATTATTAAATATTTAATATTTTAAATTGTATTCAATTTCTTATTTAATTATTTAATTATTTTATATTTTAATCTTTAATTTTTTTATTATTTTTAACATTGTTTTAATATTTAATATTTTACTATTTTAATTTAATATTTTTATTTAATATTTGATTTAATACTTTATTATTTTATTAATACTTATTCCATTTTTTATTATTTTATTTAGAGTTAATATTTTATTAATATAACGATATTATACTTTAATATAAAATTACTATATATTTAATTATTTATTTTTTAATATAAAAAATTACTTTATTAATATCATAATATATTTTATTATTATATTAATATTTTATTATGTTAATATTGTAATAATAATTCAGTATAATAATACTATAATTATAATTTATTATTAAATTATAATTATATTTTACTTTGTTTATTTTATATTTCTATAATATTACAATAATATTATAATAAAATTTATATTATAATATTTTTCAAGTATTTTTAAGATTATAATATTATAACTATATTTTATTATTTTTGTAAGATTTTTTAATATTTATATTTTATTAGTATTCTTAAATTTTATTAATGTTCTTTAGATTTTCTTAAAATTTTATATTATTTATTTAGTTAATATTTTAGTAATATTTTACTATTTATACTAATATTTTATTAATATTATTGTTATAAATAAAATATTAAGATTATTAATTTTTATCTCAAATTTATTAATACAATTTAATTTGCAATTGTAGATTTAATTTAATAGTATTTATAAAAATCACTGCTACAGTTAATTTTGTGGTCAACTTTTTCACTTACACTTTTACATTATCAACCAAATACCGTAAAACACAATATACTTTACCATTTACACTTTCACTTTATCAACCAAATACCATAAAACACAATATACTTTTCCATTTACACTTCACTTTATCAACCAACACCGTAAAACACAATATATTTTCTCTGCTACAGTTCACTTTTTCCATTCTAATTTTACGGCTTACGACTTGCGACGTTTTGCAACTAAACAAACAGGCCCGAAGTGGGAGCAAAATGGGAGGTGGGACTCATTGGTAACTTTTCTTATTTGTTTTGAATTGAAAAAAAAAATCTTATTTTTTTACACTATCATTTTATTTTTAAGGACTTTATAGCTAATTTTTTTAATTATGTAAATTTCACTTTTAATAAACTATATTTTAATTTATTCAAAAAAGTTAGTTCAAGTCTCCGATACGGCGGTTTGGATTCAAGGAATTGGGTGGAAGTGAGGAAGTGGGAAGTGTCTTTTTTCATTTTCGTTGTTCATCCAAACACCGAAAAAATAAAATGAAAAAAGTTCTTTTCCTTTTCTTTTTCTCTTTTACATAACCATTTTCGTACTTCTAAAGTGCTACAGTTAATTTTTTGATCAAGTAAATCTCATTTGTAATAAGTTGTAACACAAAGCAGTTAATTTTTTGCTCATGTAAATCTCACTTGCATGCTACTTACAGTCCAATTTTATTTTTCTTAATTAATTTTTATTTTAATATTATTTTGCGGTCAACTTTGAGGTCAACTTTTCCGCTTTCATTTCCACGTTACCATCCAAATACCGGAAAAGACATAACATTTTTCAAACCACATTTCTCAACAACATTCAAACACCGGAAAACTTACTAACCAATTTTCAAGTTCCAAAGGGAACTATTACCACTTCCTCACTTCTTCATTTCCTCACTTCCACCCTTAACCAAACAGGCCCACAGTCTATTCCAAAATAAAAATATCATTCTCTTCCTTGCCACGTAAGCAAACTCGGGTTCTCTCTGGAAGCAGTGGACGGTCCAATTAAATTACTATTCAATTTTTCGACAACTGATGCTATATTTCTCGATGTCATTATGCATTATCTCGTCACTGCTCTGCACAAAGAAAGCAAATAGAGTTTTTTTATTGTCAACTTGGTGCGTGCTCTGTTACTAGACACGTGAATGAGACCGTCAATTTAATAAACACGATGGTAAAGAAAACATTGAATGGTTACTTCGGGCGTGTTTGTTTCGCCGTAAAACGCATGTCGTAAAATTTCTTTTCCATTTTTCGTTGTTTGTTTCGTTGAAAAACAAGTTATAAAATACAACTCTTCTTTTCTCACTTATAGTTGTTACAGTTAAATTTGTGATCATGTAAATCTCACTTTTACACTCATATTTTTCACTTGCAGTTGCTACAGTTAATTTTGCGGTCATGTAACTCTCACTTGTAGTACACTTACAGTTCAAAACAGTCACTTGATCATCAATATATAATTTAGTATTATTAAATATTTAATATTTTAAATAGCGTTCAATTTCTTATTTAATTATTTAATTATTTTATATTTTAAATCTTTAATTTTTTTATTGTTTTTAATATTGTTTTAATATTTAATATTTTACTATTTTAATTTAATATTTTTATTTAATACTTTATTATTTTATTAATACTTATTCCATCTTTAATTATTTTATTTAGAGTTAATATTTTATTAATATAACAATATTATACTTTAATAAAAAATTACTATATATTTAATAATTTATTTTTTAATATAAAAATTACTTTATCAATATCATAATATTTTATTATTATATTAATATTTTATTATGTTAATATGTAATAATAATTCAGTATAATCATACTATAATGATAATTTATTATTAAATTATAATTATATTTTACTTTGTTAATTTTATATTTCTATAATATTACAATAATATTATAATAAAATTTATATTATAATAATTTTCAAGTATTTTTAATATTATAATATTATAACTATATTTGATTATTGTTGTAAGATTTTTTAATATTTATATTTTATTAGTGTTCTTAAAATTTTATTAATGTTCTTTAGATTTTCTTAAAATTTTATATTATTTATTTAGTAATATTTTAGTAATAGTTTACTATTTATACTAATATTTTATTAATATTATTGTTATAAATAAAATATTAAGATTATTAATTTTTATCTTAAATTTATTAATACAATTTAATTTGCAATAGTAGATTTAATTTAATAGTATTTATAATATTTAAATCACTACTACAGTTAATTTTGTGGTCAACTTTTCCACTTACACTTTTACATTACCAACCAAATACCGTAAAACACAATATACTTTACCATTTACACTTTCACTTTATCAACCAAACACCGTAAAACACAATATACTTTCACTTTATCAACCAAACACCGTAAAACACAATATATTTTCTCTGCTACAGTTCACTTTTTCCATTCTCATTTTACGACTTACGACTTGCGATGCTTTGAACGAAACAAACAGGTCCTTCGTTTGTGAATGAGAAGTGAAAAGTGTAGACCCCGCCCTGGACCTAGGGTAGACCCCGCCCCGGCCGCAAAACTCCCTGCTTCAAATCGTCCCTAGGCTCTAATTCAACTGGCCCTGGCCCCAACTCCAAAGCATTGAGTGGCCCTCCGACTAGTTAGAAATTTTAAAAAAGGAAAAAAAAAATTATATTTCTCTTGTTTATTTCTCTCGCTGTCATCTCCAACTTAACCACAAATGCTTTTTAGAATTAAGAGTTCCTACCTTAACTCTTAAGATTTTGGAAATTGTAAAAATAACACTGAATTGCGTGATAATAACAATATCAATTAGAGAATGAACATATATAGAGTAATTACAATATTAATTAGAGCACGTGTATATTTGATATTGGATTTGATTTGGACTCATAGGTATGACTCAAAACGAGTCTCCTAAATAGTCGAGATCGTGGTCAGGGCTGACTCTAGGCCAAGTTCTGATGCTGAAATAAAACTTACTTAAAATAAAATCCCCACCCCCGACTTCGTATTTGATCGGGCGAGATAGGGCCTTGCATTTTTCAGAGTGGGTTCGGGGCCCTCGAGCTTGATCCGACCCGTTATCATCCGTGCACAATAAAAATCAATACGGTCAAATTCCTTATTGTAAACTATTTTGATAAGGAAACTAAGGCTTTAATTTAGAAAACAAAAAAAAGAAAGGTCTTTTTTATAAAAAAAAACCTCAAAAATAATTTTATTTGGAAATTGACTTTCCCGGAAATTAATTCAAAAAATCGACCTCTGCCATGTCACGTCGGCACCACGTCAATGGTGAGACAGTTGGCCCCACCAGCGTGTCGCCTGCACGGCGTCAAGTTGTTTTTGGGTTCGTTCGGAGTTACCAAGCCCGGACGAACATATTTTTTTTTGCGCTGTATTTGTTCATCCAGGGTTGCCAATGTCGGATGAGCAAATTTTATTTTTTAAATAAAAAATCCGCTCGTTCGAGGTTGTCAATCCCGGACGAACTGGACTTGGGCTAATTTTTGCCCAAGTCAAGTTCACCTGGAGTTGGCAACCCGAGATCAGAGAGAAAATAAAAAAAATTTAAATCTCTCTCCCCTCTCCCTCTTTTCCTCTTTTAAGGCACCTGTCGGGGATGACGCCGACAACGAGGCCATCACTGCCGAGGCCGGCGACGGCTACGGTAGCGGCCATGGCGAGCAGCAACAGCAGGGCTGCTGCTATCGCTGCTCCTCCTGGGCTTGGATGATGATTAAGCTGTCGGCGACAAGGGCTCCTCACGTCGCCGCCGACTTACTCGCTGTCGCAGCACAACAGCAGTGGTGGCAGCAGCAGCCTTACTGCTGCTTGTCGTTGCCGGCGACAGCGGGCCAGGTAGGTGCCTCAGAAGAGGAGAGAGGGAGAGGGAGAGAGGGGTTTGAAAAAATATTCTTTTTTAATTTCAGCACAACCTCGGACAAGCAAAAATTATTTTTTAAATTTTTTCTGCTTGTCTGGGGTTGCCAACCCTGGAGGAGCCAAAATGTAAAAGAAAAAATAATTCTCTCTCATCCAAGGTTGCCAACCCTGCACGAAAAAATACATAAGAAAAAAATATAGGTTCATTCGTTGTTGGCAACCCCGGATGAACCAAAAAACGATCCCGACAGGTGCGGGCGTCGGTGGGGCGAACCGCCTTGCCTCCAACATGGCGTGTCAGATGTCATTTTTTAGAATTAGTTTGGAAGAAGTCAATTTTTAGAATTAAAAAAGCCCAAAAAGAAAATGTAGCGGGTTATTGCGTTTGGATCCTCATTAGTAAGAAATCGGATCTTTGGATCCATTTCCAAACCCGAAAACTCTGATCCAAATCAGCTTGGGTTATCAAATAATGGGCCATGAAGGCCACAGAGAACCCCAAGCCCATCCTCTATTTTTCTGGGCTTCGCTTCGGGCCTAAGCATTTTCTCCACTCCATAATCCGATCAGACCCAACTCGTTTCTTTTAATCCAGGATGCAATAATCCTGCATCATTTCGTTCTCCCTGGTGTGGCCCCGGTCAGTCTCGGGTTTGTTTTGTGGAGATTGTCGAAGAATCTCGTGGGCGGTTAGTTAATTAGCAAAAAAAAAAAAAAAAAAAAAAATCCCCCTCCTGTTTTTTTCCTTCTTATTAAATGCAACAATGCTCATTCTCGAAAGCATCAACTAGAAGGTGGAGATTGCTCGTGAGATGTTCGACCAGTTGTCTGAGAGAGCTAGAATTCATCCTACATTTTCATTGGTATGATCTCTTTGTCACAGGGTATCATTTTATACTTGTTGCTTTTTGCATTTTTGATTAATTTGTAGTGTCACGTTGAAATCTCTTGTTTTTTCAGTAAATTTGCATTTGGTTTGGACTAAAGCAAAGGAACAAAGAATTGCTCGGCATAGTACAGTACAGAACGAACAAACTGCTAGTGAATGGTAAATCCACTAATTTGGCAGTTGTACCCACTTCTCACTGTGCAATGCTTCATGAGGTGCTGATTTCTTGTTTGAGGAAAGTCTCATGCTACCTTATTTTGTTAGACTTATTTAGATTAGAGTCTAAATTAATTTGGGCCTACACAAGTCTAGTTGAATTTATACATTCCTCTCTATAACTCTATGTTGTTGGATCCAATAAAGAATTGATCAAGACTAATGATTTGGATCTAAACACGTTTCAATTACACTTAATGATGAACGTATTTAAATTAAGACGTAGGACTCATCTACACGTGTGGAACACATGTTATCAATTAATGGTCTAGATCTATGATGAGTTGAATTAGGATTCTTAATGATATATCATGGGTAGAATCTCCACCACCATTACTAAGAGCTAATCTCTCTCTTGGAGGCCTCTCATCTCCTCTAAGGATCAAGAAGATAACTTAGTGGCTGAAGAGAAGAATTTTCTCCCTCAATTCTGACGTCCTCTAGATCGTGCAACCTACGGCATCCCATTCGTGATAAAATCAGGTGTGCCTAAACCCTCCTTCTTTTTGATCTTAATAAAGAGGCTTTTAGTTTATGCGTGGATTTTACTTGGAATAATTATTAGATCTAATAATTGGTATCAGAGCCTTGTCATTATCGGATCATCGGGATATAAAGTAAATTTTTTTAATCTCGATCTATTAAAATTATGAATTTCTTTGTTTAATTTAATAAAGATTCTTTTTTGTGTCTCAAATAATTGAATTAAATTGGAGATGATAAAATAAATTATGTATTAGCCCAAATGCTCTTCACCTTAGTTGTGATGATGACAAAACTTATGAGTTTATATATGCATGGATTAAAGATAAGCTTCATGGAAGCTCCCCCTTAACTCATGTATAGCATAAAACATGAAAATATTCAATATAACTCAAATATCAAAGAAATTCAATATAATTTATAAACAATAATAAAAACATGCATATATAAACAACAAATATAAACATATATGCATAACTAAAAACAACATGCATATATAAACCAATTTTTCTCCCTTTTTTGTGAATCATCAACAAAGGAGTAAAAGACCAATTTAAAGAAATTGAGAGTTTCTATATGGAAGGGAGATGTTAAGCTCCCCTTACATATAGGCAATACAAAGCAAAGCAAATTTTGATACCAATAAAAACTATTTTTATATCAATTGAAAGAAACCAATTGAAAGAGAAATAATCTTTTTACCAATTGATACCGGCAGGAAAAAAATGATACCAATTAAAAGTACACCTATAGCGGGGTGAATAGGTATAGTGCTAATCTAGCAAATAATGCGAAATTTAAAAACTAATTGCAAATACATAAAGTATAATCAAGGGTGAGTCCGAATTCCCCGTGAAGGACTCTGGAACTACTCCTCTCTATTCCTCTGAATTATGAGTTGATGTGCATCAATTGATACAACTGTGAGCACACATTCAATATCAAGCATATAAGATATGGCAATAAAGACAATGCAAGATATAAAGAGTAGAAGTTGAGAGATAGAAGATCAAACGCAAACAACGGATATGTTTCAAGGTTCAAGCCACTGCTCAACGTCCCTTCATTCACACAGAAGGATTTCAACTATTCACTATAGGATCTTCCACAAAGGGACCTCCATCGAGAAATTATAACTCTATAAATAAGAAGTACACAACTCTAATTCTCACACCTCTACGCAAGAGGGTAGGCACAAAGCCAAGTACAAAGTAAAGAAAAGTTTACAACTTAGTGATCCAATGATCACAAATAACACTTGGTGGTCTAAAGAGATCACAAACAAATTTTTTCACAATACAAGTGTAGGATTTGAAAACAAGGCAACACAAACACTAAAAAAGGAGATGAATAGTATTTATAAACTTTTAATAACAAAAAGTATACTACTTGCAGGAAAGTAAAATCACAGAATAAGTCTCAAAAAAAACATAAGCACGACAGATTTTATCCTGGTTCGATCCTTGTGACTTACGTCCAGTCCCCAAGCAACCCGCTTGAAATTTTTCTTATCCTAATTTTGATACACACCAAAATCAAGTCCCGTACGCCACTTGACAAAACATCCTTCGTCAAATCTGTATAACTCTTCTTTACACTAAGAAGACACTTTCTTTGATGGATTACAATGTAGCCTATAAGCCTTGAAACTTGTATGTGATTGTAAACAAGGTATCTTATAGGAGGACTCTCAGAATTCTTCACAAGGGATTTAGAATTGTGTGAAGAACAGAAAGTGAAAAATGATTTTCTGAAAAATGAAACTTTTTAATAGAGTTTTGGACAGGAAACTAATGATTTGAATTGGTAAATTCATTAAAGGACAACATCCCTATTTATAGGTGAAAACAATGGTCAGTTAGGAAAGTTATCAACACAAATTTGAAAATCAAAACGTTAGAAAAACACCAGAATATCAAAACTGAATAACAATCAGAAACTGAACTTAGTCGACTAGGGTATAGGATTAGTCGACTAGTATATGAAATTTTGCTTGAGTTAGTCAACTAACTTAAAGACCAAGTCGACTATACTGAATTGACACAGACTGATAAGTTTCTGGAAACTGAAACTAGTCGACTATATTAAAGGGTTAGTCAACTAACTCTGAGTATAGTTGAAAACTAGAGAACAAATAACTTTCTGCGAGCATACTTAGTCGACTATAGAAGATAGTAAGTCGACTATAAGACATATTAGTCGGCTATAGAAGGGGATAAGTCGACTATAAGACTATTTTGTGTGTGATCAAGGCTTTTAATAATCTTCTAAAATAAAGAATAAATACACAAAAATAGTAAATGTCCTTGTATCATCTTGTGCTGCAAGAACTAAATAGTAGAGTTATATTACCTCAATTTAAGCACCAATAAACTTGCATCACAAATTTGAGGATATATATGTGTGTATATAGTCATGGGTTTGTTATCATCAAAATCTAAGTTCCAACATTTCCCCCTTTTTGTTGATGACAAACAATTATGTATACACAAGCCCCCTTGCATAGAACAAATATAATATATATAACAAGTGTTCTCCCCCCTACATAAATACATCATGGCATACATATATGATACATTATATTTTGCATTACCAAATGTTTGGAATAACCGCTATCAACTATCCATTTTTCCTTGTAAGGTACCTATAAGATAAAACATTTTATATGGTACCCATCATGACAGGGTTTGAAAAAAATTAGTCATTAGGAATCCAAACCCAATTTGCATCTGTTAGTGTAAACATAATTACAAGAATTATAAACTTGATGTATATATGATGCATATAGGCATTTTTATCCATAATCTTTAGATTTTTAGGAATCCATATATATTTATACCTAGATATTTTGGAACAGTATTAATATTTTTCTTAACAAAAGAATTATATGTAACATAATTATTCTTTTTGTAAACATGTGTAGGTTTTTAAATTTATCTCTTGAAAATCTATGACCAAAATGATTATTTGAAATCTTTTGATAAGACAATAAATCATTTAGATTTTCTTTTCCCTTATTAAATTTTGTCACATTTTTCAAAAAAAATTCATATTTAATTTTGAAACTTGTCATTTCTTTATCTAAAATATAAATTCTAGAATTTAAAGAAACAGTTTCTCTTTTAAGCAAAACATTATCTTTTAAGAAATTCTTATTATCTTTTTTTAAAGATGAAATAACTTTTTCAAAATCATATTTTTGAGAATTTAAGGAAGACATTTGAGAAATATGAAGTGAATTTTCTTTGTTGAGTCTTTCATTTCTTTTGTTAAAACTTTATTTTTAATCTTTTCATTCTTGAAATCAACATATAGTTCATTAAATGCATCCAATAATTCAGTATACTTTTGTACCTCATCTTCTTGAGGCATAAAATAGACATTGGCAGTGTCAATGGCTTCTTCTTCATCAGAGGAAGATGAATCACTATCCTCCTAAGTTGCCTGATAATCTTTCTTCTTTTTGTTGAATTTGTTGAAATTCTTGAAGTTTCCTCTGTATTTTAGCAGTGGGTAATCCTTCTTTATATGACCTGGTTTATTACACTTAAAACAAAGAGGATTAAACTTACGTTGTTTCAAGAACTTCCTGAATTTTCTTGAGATCATCGCCATTTCCTCTTCATCATTGTCTGAATTGTCTAAATCTGAGGATGTATGGAAGGCAAGTGTATTCTTCTTGGATTTAAGTTGTGTTCATGTAAGTTCACCTAGAGGGGGGTGAATAGGTGATGGCTAATCTAATGGTCACTTAATGCCAAATGATGCGGAAGCTAAAAACAATTATGACCTAATTAAATCTTTTACACTAAACACCACGTATAACACAAGAGTGTTGCCGAATTCCCCGTGAAGGGCTCTGGGCAAACTCCTCTAGATTCCCCTTGAATAGGTTGAGGTGCTGCGTTGGCTCTCTTGGTTGAATACAAGTGTTAGCAACAATCCCACACAAGTATATCAATTAAGCACAAATGAATATATCAAGCATATAAAGATAGACAATAATTGAATGCAAGATATAAACAAGGGAGAGAGAGAGAAATGGCAATCGCAAACACAAAGGTATGTTTCGAGGTTCGAGCACACTTGCTCTACATCCCCGCCTTCGACACACGAAGGATTTCCACTATGCAAGATCCCAATGGATCTCTCCTCGGTGCCGCAACACCTACAAGCCCTCGGACTCCCTAGTCCCGTACACACCGCAAGCTCACTAGCTCGCCGAGGCCGCACCTCAAACCACCGAGTTCACACAAGAACTCTAAACCACCACGAGCACACTTGCCCGTCTCCTCAAAGTACAAGAATGAAATCTTTGGTGATCTATAACTCTTTGATCACCAATTACAAACTCTCACAACACAATCCTATGGATAGATAAGGCAATGGAAAGCTCAAGTGTTTGTGTGAGAAAGCAAGGAAAGAACTATGGTGAAAAACTCAAGAAATTATCTTTTACACTCTTGATAAAACTTTCCTTTAGATAGGAAATATTTGCTCTCTATTTTGTGGAGAAAAACTTCTGAAAAGAGTGGGAAAAACTGGCTCTAAAACTATCTCCAAATCTTGGCTCAAAACAATGACCAAACCCCCAAATTTATAGGCCAGAAAAATATAGCCGTTGGGGTCTGTCAGAGCTGCCGGTCGACCGGTCCGGTCGACCGCCAACGGTCAAAAATCCGACCGTTGGAGCCTCCGGTCGACCGTCCGGGTCGACCGAGCAACTGGAGGAGAGTTGAACTCTCTGTCGGTCGACCCGTGCGGTCGGCCGAGATTTCCAGAGAGCAGAGCTCTCTGGAGCGGTCGACCGGCACGGTCGGCCGTCCACCAGTGCACAAAGGCGTGCACGTCTGTGCACGTCGGTCAACCGGGCCGGTCGACCGACTTCAGGATTAGTCGACTTATAAAGGTCGTAAGTCGACTTATCCGAAGCCTGAAACAGTTTTCTGGGATTCAAAGGTTTGTCTTTTTGGCTTTAATAAAATCCCATAAAATACATAAAAATCTACAAAAAATAGTTTTACCAATATACTTTGAAATACAAACATGCTTGCACAAAATCAAGGCATGTTATAAAAGATTGGACTATTTTTGTAACTTGGAAATATTTGGCTCATGATAAAAACTGTTTTTCCAAAACATGTTTTTCTAAACTTTGTTTTCCAAAACATCTTCAAAATACAAAAACAAGATATTATAGTTCATTTTAAGGCATGGTGTGTATGGATATGATCCACTACACAATCAAGATGAAATATCTATGTTTTAGTATTAAGCATAAAACTTTGTTTTGGTTGAAAGATGTAAACATGAATATCAAAAATCAAAACTATGTTTTTCCAAAATGAAAGTCTTTTCTAAATCTGAAAATTCTTTTATGAAAAGACAAGTAAATCAAGAGTGTGTGTGTGATATATACTTGAGCAATCCACCAACTATTCTATCCTTTACATTTTATCTAAAACATAAAAATCTTATACCTAAACACAAGTCTTCATCTTCTTGAAGTCTTCACTTGAAGTCTTCTCATCATCTTGACTTGGTCCAAGCTTGATCCAAAAGCTCCTTGGATCACACCGTGCTAGCTCCAAATCTTGACATTTTATCCTTTGTTGAGCTATGCACCTACTAAGATTTTGATAATGAATCTGTCACTAATTGAACACAAGATCATTAGTAATCATAACTTCATGAGTTGATCATCATCAAAACTAGGGTGATAGGCCTTTGGGCCAACAATCTCCCCTTTTTGATGATGACAAAACTCATGAAGTTATATATGCATGGATTAAAGTAAAGCTTCAAAGAAGCTCCCCCTTAACTCATGCATAGACATAAATAATAGATATTCAATGAGGCACATGAGTATGTATGCAAGTATGGAGATAAAAATTGCCACAAGCATAAATCAAAATCTTTTTCTCCTATTTGCAATACAAAAATATATGCATTATTAACAAGGAAGACAAATACTTCTCCCCTTAAGCAATGAAAACATGCATATAAACTCAAATACTTCTCCCCTTTTTGTCACTCATCAACAAAGGGTTCAAAGTAAAAGCAAATCAAACAAATTTTACTCCCCTTTTTGTCAAAAGCAAAGAGATCAAGAAGGGGTAATACAAATCAATCAATAAAAAATTATATGCGATATACATCCATGAAGAGGAAGACGCTAAGTTAGCTTCCCTACATATATGCATTACATGAAGAAGGGATGACAAACCCTAACTCACATAACACATATTATGTAATGCATAAGAGGAGATGTGAAGCTCCCCCTATACACGTATACCATATAATGAAGAGTTGTCAAGCTCCTCAATTTATAATATACTCAACATGAATTCATATGTAAGAGAGATGTTAAGCTCTCCTTGCATATAAGAATTACAAATCAAATTTTTGAATATTTCTTTATCAAAACAGAATTTTGAACTTTCTTAATAAAACACATTTTGAGATATCAAATCAATATATGATATTTTTTTTATTTTGATATCAATCTTGAAAACATATTGCTTAAGCTTTAAGAATTACTAATTGAAGGTAGAATTAAGCTTAGCATATACATTGTGTTTTTAAAGTGTGAGTCAATTGTAAGTCAAACACAAATAGATCATATATGTATGAAAAGATAATACCAATAGAGATTGATATAGTTCAAATTAGAAAGCATTCATACATACAATCAAAATACGAGTATATAAAAATCATATTGATACCAATTGAAAATATCCAATGATACCAATTTAAGAGTAAGCTTATTATATACTCTAACAAATGAAGAGATTGCACTAGTTAATATGAAAATGTTTTAAAACTAGTATGAAATCCTTCAAGTAAGGAATAAAGCAAAAATGTCAGTTAATCTCAATATTCCTTTAAATCATGAAGACATGAAAATCATCACACATTTTTTTTAAAAAAATTATATTTCAAGATATATGTATGTTTTGACAACACAATAAGTATACATACATATCTCTTAAACACAATTGAGTCCATATAAATAGATTTGCATTAAAGGCAAATGACTCAAGAGGTATACATGTATATCTTAAAGTTTGGCAAAATATGCATATACATGAAATGAGAACACATGATCATAAATCAAATCCAAAAGTGGGAATACAAGTTTAAAGATGTATGGATCATCAAAACTAAGCAAAACAAGCACATTTCATGGGTTCAAATAAACATTAAGCACAAATATAAATAAATTTATTTGTGGCCCATGATTTGTACAAGTATAAATCCTAGTGTTGATAAAACGAACATATAAACTAATATTCAATACTAGAAGCATCAAATTTTTGAGAAAAATAGAATCATGTGTAAATCCCAAAAACTATTTGAAGAATAAATAACTAGTATAAATTTGTTTTTGTAAAACTAGTTAAAGATCCTTCAAATATATCAAATCTTATGTTTTTCATAAACATAACTAGATACACAAAAATTTAAGCACTCATGGTCTATAAAGCTCAAAATATTTTTAACAAAAGTGAGAGTGTTAAACGATCATGTAGATAGCATTTTTATGAAAATAGTCAATGAAGCTCAAAAAGATCATAAGTCACATTTTAACAAAAACACGAAAAATCATTTTTCATCAAAACACTAATCTTCATGGTATATGTATGATTAATCCAATCCTAACAATACACATACATATCCCAAATATAAAAGAGTCTATCAAAGGTATTTGCATGAAGGCAAGAGACTCACGGGTATACATGTATATTTATTAGATTTGAATTAAAGATATATATACATGAAGTAAAGCATAAAAATAAGGTAAGACATGTATAAAAGAGAATCATCAAAACTAGTCTATACATATGCATATAGTGGATACAAATGAGCATGAAGTTCAAATATATATGAGTCAAATGTAGTTCACTATTTGTATATGTATACATGCAAGTTTGACACATTCTACATCTAAGCATGTAAATACCACATGAAGCACACAAAAATATGAACATGCTATGAATATGATAAATGAACTAGCATGAACAATAAAAGTAGGAGTTTAAAGATTGTTACCAATACCAAAGCTCCTAACATGGTGGTTGTCCCACCAAAGCTCCTTGATAGTGATGCATCCCAAAAGTATGTCCATCATGTCCAAGTGTATCTACTACCAAGGCACCAATCCTCTCACGTCTTGTGAGAGCCCTCACCTACATCAAAAGCAAAAGGTGGAGGTTTTGGTACCCATATTTTCTTGGGTCCTTTGGGGTTAGTCTTGTAAGGAACCCAAAATCTTTTATTCTTAGCAAAATTAAAATTATCTAATCTATCATAACAATATTTTGCTAAATGGCCTTTGCGGCCACAATGTGTACATATGTACACCTTAGTATGCTTATGTGTAGGAGTGTGATCATGTTGTGCAACATAAGCAAATGCATGGTTATGATGTGCATGAATATGTGGAGTTTGTTTCTTTGAAAACATTGACTCCAACCTAGAATGATTTAAAAGCACAAGAGTTCAAGGTTGAACTCAAACCATCCATTTTATTTTTCAAATCTTTAATCTCATTAGTGGTGGCATGAAAAGCATGATGAGATAAAGAATCATTTTTCCTTTTCTTATTACAAACATCTTTTTCTTTTTCACAAATTTTTCTTTTCAAAGACTTATTTTCTTGAAAAATATTTCTTTTTGTTTTTCCACCAAAGCAATATCATTTTTCAAAGAAGTGTTTCCTTCACATAAATCATTCAATTTTGCAAGCAAGAAAACATTCTCATTATTCAAAATATCCTTTTCTTTTTCTAAACATGCAATTTTAGTTTTAAAAGAATCGATCTCTTTTAGCATGCAATCAAAATCCTTTTAATTTTCTTATTATCTTTTTCTAAGCATGCAATGTTAGATTTAAATGAATCTTGTTCTATATGCATGCAAGCAATGTTCTTTTTCAAATTTTTATTTTCCTTTTTAATCATGTCATATTTCTCAAGAATTGTTTGGCAAAATGAAGTGAGCTCATCATATGACATGTCCTCATCATCGGATTCGGAGTTTACCTCAAGGGGTTATCCCCTTGGACCATATAGCATACGTTGGAGATGTCGCTTCCAACGTCCGAATCGCTCCCCGCATAGTATAGATCCTTTTCGTCAAGGGAGGTAAGGGTGTTCCATACTACAAAAGCCGAATCAATATTAGCAACTCTAGATAAATAAACATCATCTAGGGTAGACTTTAAAGCATTAAGGGCTTTTGCATTAGCCTCAAAATTCTTACCATCTAAAGAATATGCATTATTAGTAGTGGCAAGATATACATGAATGCCTAAGGCCTTGAGGTACAATGACATCTTAACCTTCCAAATTTGGATGTTAAGAATGTCAAAGGTGGGTGGTGACATGAAGTCCATGGTGTGTGTACAAATCTTGTGATTAGCCTATAAATGAGGATCTTTAACTCTAGGTTGTTAGACCCAAATCAGAGTACCAAGCTCTGATACCAATTGTAAGTTCACCTAGAGGGGGGGTGAATAGGTGATGGCTAATCTAATGGTCACTTAATGCCAAATGATGCGGAAGCTAAAAACAATTATGACCTAATTAAATCTTTTACACTAAACACCACGTATAACACAAGAGTGTTGCCGAATTCCCCGTGAAGGGCTCTGGACAAACTCCTCTAGATTCCCCTTGAATGGGTTGAGGTGCCGCGTTGGCTCTCTTAGTTGAATACAAGTGTTAGCAACAATCCCACGCAAGTATATCAATTAAGCACAAATGAATATATCAAGCATATAAAGATAGACAATAATTGAATGCAAGATATAAACAAGGGAGAGAGAGAAATGGCAATCGCAAACACAAAGGTATGTTTCGAGGTTCGAGCACACTTGCTCTACATCCCCGCCTTCGACACACGAAGGATTTCCACTATGCAAGATCCCAATGGATCTCTCCTCGGTGCCGCAACACCTACAAGCCCTCGGACTCCCTAGTCCCGTACACACCGCAAGCTCACTAGCTCGCCGAGGCCGCACCTCAAACCACCGAGTTCACACAAGAACTCTAAACCATCACGAGCACACTTGCCCGTCTCCTCAAAGTACAAGAATGAAATCTTTGGTGATCTACAACTCTTTGATCACCAATTACAAACTCTCACAACACAATCCTATGGATAGATAAGGCAATGGAAAGCTCAAGTGTTTGTGTGAGAAAGCAAGGAAAGAACTATGGTGAAAAACTCAAGAAATTCTCTTTTACACTCTTGATAAAACTTTCCTTTAGATAGGAAATATTTGCTCTCTATTTTGTGGAGAAAAACTTCTGAAAAGAGTGAGAAAAACTGGCTCTAAAACTATCTCCAAATCTTGGCTCAAAACAATGACCAAACCCCCAAATTTATAGGCCAGAAAAATATAGCCGTTGGGGTCTGTCAGAGCTGCCGGTCGACCGGTCCGGTCGACCGCCAACGGTCAAAAATCCGACCGTTGGAGCCTCCGGTCGACCGTCCGGGTCGACCGAGCAACTGGAGGAGAGTTGAACTCTCTGTCGGTCGACCCGTGCGGTCGGCCGAGATTTCCAGAGAGCAGAGCTCTCTGGAGCGGTCGACCGGCACGGTCGGCCGTCCACCAGTGCACAAAGGCGTGCACGTCTGTGCACGTCGGTCGACCGGGCCGGTCGACCGACTTCAGGATTAGTCGACTTATAAAGGTCGTAAGTCGACTTATCTGAAGCCTGAAACAATTTTCTGGGATTCAAAGGTTTGTCTTTTTGGCTTTAATAAAATCCCATAAAATACATAAAAATCTACAAAAAATAGTTTTACCAATATACTTTGAAATACAAACATGCTTGCACAAAATCAAGGCATGTTATTAAAGATTGGACTATTTTTGTAACTTGGAAATATTTGGCTCATGATAAAAACTGTTTTTCCAAAACATGTTTTTCTAAACTTTGTTTTTCCAAAACATCTTCAAAATACAAAAACAAGATATTATAGTTCATTTTAAGGCATGATGTGTATGGATATGATCCACTACACAATCAAGATGAAATATCTATGTTTTTAGTATTAAGCATAAAACTTTGTTTTGGTTGAAAGATGTAAACATGAATGTCAAAAATCAAAACTATGTTTTTCCAAAATGAAAGTCTTTTCTAAATCTGAAAATTCTTTTATGAAAAGACAAGTAAATCAAGAGTGTGTGTGTGATATATACTTGAGCAATCCACCAACTATTCTATCCTTTACATTTTATCTAAAACATAAAAATCTTATATCTAGACACAAGTCTTCATCTTCTTGAAGTCTTCACTTGAAGTCATCTCATCATCTTGACTTGGTCCAAGCTTGATCCAAAAGCTCCTTGGATCACACCGTGCTAGCTCCAAATCTTGACATTTTATCCTTTGTTGAGCTATGCACCTACTAAGATCTTGATAATGAATCTGTTACTAATTGAACACAAGATCATTAGTAATCATAACTTCATGAGTTGATCATCATCAAAACTAGGGTGATAGGCCTTGGGCCAACAGTTCATCTTTCTTTCTATCTTCAAGTTGAATTTCATTTGTCATTAAATTACCAATAAGGTTTTCTAATGACATTGTTGATAGGTCATTTGCTTCTTTTATTGTAGTAGTTTTCTTCTTCCAATCTGATGTGAGTGCACGGAGAACCTTTCTAACTTTTTCAACTTGAGTGTATTCCTTTCCAAGGGTTGCTAAAGAATGTGTAATGTCAGTGAACCTTGTAACCATTTCTGCAATGATTTATTCTCCTTCATTTTGAAGAGTTTAAACCTGTAAACAAGAACAGAGATTTTACATTCTTTAACTTTATTGGTACCTTTATGTGTTACCTATAAAATCTGTCATATTTGATTTGCAGATCTGGTCGTTGACACACGATTGAATTCTTGTTTGTTCAAGGCACAGAAAAGCGCGTTCATTGTTTTAGCATCAAGATTGACAGACTTCTTTTGTTCTTCACTTCAAGCATCATAATTGGTGGTAGGCTTGGTGTATGGTGCTTCAACTATGTTTCAGAGTTCATAATTGAGTGATTGCAAGTAGATCTTCATTCTACACTTTCGGTAGTTGTAGTTTGATCTATCAAATAATGGTGGATGTTGTGTATAATGTCCTTCCTTGAATTGTGATGAAGGAAACTTCGTTGCCTTCCTTGAATACTGCTCTGATACCAAATGTAGGATCTAAAAACAAGACAACACAAATACTAAAAAAGGAGATGAATAGTGTTTATAAACTTTTAATAACAAAAAGAAAACTACTTGCAGGAAAGTAAAATGCATAGAATAAATCTCAAAAAATGCAAACGTAAACACGAGAGATTTTATCCTGGTTCGGTCCTTGTGACCTACATCTAGTCCCCAAGCAACCTGCTTGAGATTTTTCTTATCCTGATTTTGATTACCCCAAAATCAACTCCTATACACCACTTGACAAAACATCCTTCGTCAAATCTGTACAACTCTTATTTACACTAAGAAGACACTTTCTTTGATGGATTACAATGTAGCCTATAAGCCTTAAAACTTGTACCTGATTGTGAACAAGGTATCTTATAGGAGGACTCTTAGAATTCGTCACAAGGGATTTAGAATTGTGTGAAGAAGAGAAAGTGAAAAATAGTTTCTGAAAAACGAAACTTTTTAACAGAGTTTGGATAGAAAACTAATAATTTGAATTGGTGAATTCATCCAAGGACAACATCCTTATTTATAGGTGAAAACAATGATGAATTAGAGAAGTTATCAACATAAATTTGAAAATCAAAACGTTGAAGAAAAACATCAGAATATCAAAACTGAATAATAGTCAGAAACTAAACTTAGTCTGCTAGGGTATAGGATTAATAGACTAGTATATGAAATTTTGCCTAGGTTCATCGACTAACTTAAAGACCAAGTCGACTATATTAAACTGACACAGACTGATAAGTTTTTGGAAACTGAAACTAGTCGACTATATTAAAGGGTTAGTCGACTAACTCTGAGTACAGTTGAAAAAATGAGAACAGATACTTTCTGTGAGCATATTTAGTCGACTATAGAAGATAGTAAGTCGACTATAGGACATATTATTCGACTATAGAAGGGGATAAGTCGATTATAAGACTATGTTGTGTGTGTGATCAAGGCTTTTAACAATCTTCTAAAATAAAGAATAAATACACAAAAATAGTAAATATTCTTATATCATCTTGTACTGCAAGAACTCAATAGTAGAGTTAAATTACTTCAATTTAAGCACCAATAAACCTGCATCACAAATGTGAGGATATATGTGTATGTGTGTGTATAGTCATGAGTTTGTTATCATCAAAATCTAAGTTCCAACAAAAAGATCCTAAAGATATATTTTAAATTGAGTAGCTCAAGTATGTGAGAAATCAAAGTGTTTGGAAAAGAAACAACAAAAAAAAACACTTAAGAAAAGCTTTTTGATAGATTGAAAAATGAAGAACAAAACCAGATTCTCAAAACTTATTTTCTTTTGATTTTTCAAAGCTTTGAAAACAAATAAAGATAGAGAATTTTAGCACAAACACTTCTTTTGAAAACTTACTGAAAACACTTAAGAAGATGGGAAATAAGGCTCTTAAAAATCTTGTAGAAAACTGGCCTCAAACCCATATTTATAGGGCCTAGAAAAATATAGTCGTTGGAGTCAAAAACTGCTCAGAATGACCTGTCGGTCGACCGCTCGGTCGACCAGCCAATGGTCGAATTTTCGACCGTTTGAGGATTGTTAGCCTAAAGGCCCTTCACCTTAGTTTTTATGATGACTAGCTTATGAAGTTAAGTTACTAATGATCTTGTGTTTAATAAGTTTCAGATATTGATCAAAATCTTAATAGGTATTTAGCTTCAATAAAAAATTCAAAGTCAAGTTTTGTAGCTAACAAGTGTTGATTCAAGAGCTCGCGCGTCAAGATCGCATCTAGTACTCAAGAGGAGTCAAGCTCATGGATCGTGTTTGGATCAAGTTGACTTAGAGAAGAAGACTTGCATCTAGGTTTGCTTGTTTAGTGTTTAGATCTTGTGTAAGGATTGTTTAGTTTTGATATGCTCAAGTATACGCACACAGACACACGTTCAAAAGTTTTAGTTTCACTTTATCCTCTTTGTTTTTGAGTTTATTGATTTTTAAGAAGACATCTTTTCAGTTTCATGAATAGATTTCATCAAAAGTAGTTTACATAGTTTATGTGTATATTGAATTTCTTTCATATGCATTGTTTGGTTCATAATGCTTTGAAACTTATTTTGATGATTCTAGTTCATGATTTTAAATTTTGTTTTTATCAAAACTTATTTTGAGAATTAACGTAAAAAACGTAGACATATCATTTATATGTGTATTGGATTCTATCCATACACACTATGCTTCAAAAAGTGTTTCAATATCTTATTTTTGTATTTATACAAGTTTTGAACAAAATTTAAGTAATACAGTTTTTGGTTTAAACTTAATTTTTATGCCTAAAAAATAGTTCAAATAGTTTATAATATATGTTGATTTTTGATCACACATATTTGTACTTAAAATATTTACATGCACTTATCTTTGTGGAATTTATAAAGATTTATTGGAATTTATAGGGATTTAATAAGTTAGATTTCACACCTTAAAAAAATCTGTTTTTGGGCTACTGGCGGTCGACTGACTGGTCGACCGGACCAGGGCTCGGTCGACCGATCGGTCGACCGAATGTGCACAAGGACGTGCACAACCCTTTGCCTTGGAGCCGGTCGACCAACCCAACTCTCGGGTTGGCCCTGGTCAACCAGTGGTCGACCGAAAGGCTGGTTCCCTAGGGGCGGTTAACCGACATGTCATTCTGGACAGTTTTTGACCCCAACGGCTATATTTTTCTAGGCCATATAAATATGGGTTTTGAGGCCAATTTTTTACAAGATTTTCAAAAGCCTTATTTCCCATCTTATCAAGTGTTTTTATCAAGTTTTCAAAAGAAGTGTTCGTGCTAAAATTCTCTATCTTTATTTGTTTTCAAAGTTTTAAAAAATCAAAAGAAATTTTGGGAATCTAGTAAAATTTAAGATATTTGTGGGTCTATATCCTATCTCTTAAGCTGTCAGATACAATTTTAAGACTCTGAACTCAAGAATTCAGATTCAGATCAGATTATCAAGCCCATTGACACTCGGACCACAACACAATTTAAATGCTACACATCACATGAAATGTATTACTTTGTGTGGTTAATGGCACATGTAGTCACTGAGGGAGACCAGAAAGGAAGAAAAATGGGAACCTCAATCTAAATAAATTTTCAGATGGTGCCAAAATGAAAAGTCTGTGAGTTCTAAACGCCTTACAAATTATGCCGTAGCCGTGCCACAAAGAGAAACAACTGCCGAACACATCGAAGCAAAACTATGAGCACACTTGTGAAAAACATTTTGTTAACATGCTATGACCTATCAAATGTTGGAAGTAAATATATGTTACATCGTTACTTAGTTAATAAGGTACTAATTATTTTACTTAATCTATTATTCGCTCATATAATGTTATATAAAATATATGTGTGTGTCTATGTGTGTGTGCGCACACACAAGATTTTGAGCATGAATAGAATTGATGTAAATTAAAATTTATTAATTTTTTTGGTAAAGTAGGTTAATCCAGGTGCAACATGAACCTAACTAAGATTAACCTATGCATGAAAGTTTAAGTTGGGTTCCTGTAGTGGTTAGTTTCCGACCTCCTCGAGATCAGCCACGTGTCGATCCAGTACCAAACAGGCGAGCGACATATGGCTGCTTACAGAACCTCCAACGGGAGTCCATGATCGATTCAAACCCCAAACGGATCATGTAGTTAGAAAGAGGAGATATAATCAATTTGTGAGAATATCTATCTCTAAGTCAAATCCCCATTTGAATTTGACAATTACAGTTCATGGACGGATCAACCACATCTACAACTTGACGCAGACTACCAGATAAAGATGGACTCTTACCCAATCAGTTCAAACCGGATGCTCAGCTCTTACAGCCTCTTAGATAAGCGGCTAAGTGTTTAAATAGAGCTGAACTCCTACAGCCTTATCTAACAAACAGAACCGATATAAATAACAGATCCCTTCCAATATGGAGGGGGACAATCATTTGAATCAAGAAAGCCTAGCTTACTAGAGAGCCCCTTGTAATCGCCATTAACTTAGTGGAACTTCTCTTCCCCTCTCCGTGATTTTTTCCCTTTTGGATTTTTCACGTAAGTTTAGTGTGTTTGTGATTGCTTTCTATAATTTGATTAAAAGCATCCCCACATTTTGGTGCGTGAACTGATTCCATAGGAATTACTCACAGCATTTGATACTTTTGTTGAGAGGTTCGGAATCCTTACTCTGGATCTCTCCCATTCCAATGCCCAAGCCCTTCGACGAAAATACCCTCGCACAACGATCATGGCACACCAGAACCCCACCCATCATGACGTCAATGCTTCTGATGAATTCAATCCATCAGTTCTCTTTCACGGACAACACTTCCAGATGGTGATCAATGTGCGACAACAGTTGGACAAACACTAGGCGAAGGCCAATTGTGAGAAAGAACTAGTCATCATCTATAGCGATACTGCAGAACACGAGCGAGAGGCTGTAAAACAGGTCAACCATTAGTTGCTCACACAGATAAAGGTTCTGCAAGAGGCACAACAACGAGTCATCGAGTTGGGTGCTAGAGAGACTTAGGTGGACAGCTCCCTGAGGTCAACCACTAACCAGCGGCTCTGACAGATCTACGTTTCAAACTAAACAAAATGAGCTCTAAAGTAACCGTAAATCACCTATAGGGGTGAATAGGTGATTGCTATACTAAATGGCAAATAATGTGGAATTAAAATTTACTTACGAACAACCTAGCAAATACCAATACAACTCAAGAAATACTTGCAAATAAGTAAACAATATAAGTGTGCAAGTAAGTAAAGAGAGAGTAGAGTTAAGAGAGAAAGAGCAAGCAATCGCAAACACGATGATATGTTTCGAGGTTCGAGCCACTGCTCTGCGTCCCCGCCTTTAACACTATGAAGGATTTTCATTATGACCGATCTCAATAGATCGTCAACCATTACAAGTTCTCACTAAAACTCAATGGACTCATAAGTCCTCTCTCGTGATGCCACAATACCAACACGGAGCTCACTAGCTCACTTGAGACCGCAACCTCTATAATTTCTCAATAGAAGGAAACCTGTGATCTTCACATGATCACAAATGGCTTACAAGTACAATCCTATAGCCAAGATGAGGAGGTGAAACTTTTGGGATTGTGTAGGAGAAATAGCTTGTAGAGATGTAGAGGGAAGGCTCAAGCTAAAAATTAAGAATATGAAATTTTGGCTTAAAAGGAAATCTTTTAAGAAAAAGCTAAATCTTTATGTAAACTTGTAAAAACTTGATATAAACTTTAGAAATCTTATTAGAGAGTTTTTCTACAGTCCCACTATTTATAGGGGATGAAAACATGAGTAGAAAACTCAAAAGAGTCATTGAGAAAAGACCTAGAAAAAGACAAAATAGAATATAGCCATTGGGAAAAAATATAGAATAAAATTCTTCTGTCGGTCGACCGGCTGGTCGACCACCAATGGTTAGATTTTCGATCATTGGGGATAGCGGTTGACTGGTCGGTCGACCGTTGTTCCCAACCAGAGAGTTAAACTCTCTATCGGTCGACCGGGGCGGTCGACTGGACATAACCGAGAGCAAAGCTCTTGCAGTCGGTCGACCGCCCGGTTAACCGAAATGCACAAATGCACTTTGGTGGATGTCAGTCGACCGCTAGGTCGACCGACAAAGCAATTTTTCTCTGCCTACGATCGACCGGTCGGTTGACTGATAATGGGCCAAAGGCAAGGTATTGAAATCTTTTTGAAGTTATTCTTTTTCCGACAAAATAACTTTTGATCTTTAAACACAAAATAGAGTTCTAAGGACTTGTAAAACAAGTGTGTGATCATGGATCAACACAATAAAGATAGAACCATATTTTGTAAAAACACTTTTCTAAATAAAAAACTGGGTTTTCCGAAAATCATTTTCCGAAACATGATTTTGAAAATGATAAAGAGAATAGTTACGAATTCCTTTAAAAAGTACATAGGAGTATGAAATATGTGTGTGCGCGTGCGTGTGTGTTAATCCCAAAAGCTATTAACCTATATCATCTTGGTTTTAACAAACGACTATAAATCCTATTTAAAATACAAAGAGTAAAAACACAAATCTTGATATAGTCTCCTTTAGTATATTTGATCCTTGAGCTCTTCTATGTGCTTAGGCTCTGGGATCTAATCTTCTTGGCTTCCAAATGTGTGAGTCTTGTGATGGAGCTGAAATGCAACAAATAGTTAGCCTGTAACTTTGTTAAACAAAATTGTTAAAAACATAACTACATATGTTTTGTTATCATCAAAACTAGGGCTAATGGCCTTTGGTTCAACAATCTCCCCCTTTTGATGATGAAAAAACACATGGAGTTATCATAGATAATTTGGGAAGAGATTTCAAGCGAAGCTCTCCCTAAACACATGCATATATTAAAATGTAACATATAAATTAGATGCATCAATAAAAGCATATGAATAAGATATGTCAATCAAGCCTATGCAACCCATTTATGCATACCAAGAATACAAAATTACAACGGTGTATGCACAAATGGTTTCTTCCAACCAACCAATAACCTTCAACCTCTAAAACAAGTGGTAGATGGTTGGTTTATAAAGAATACATAAAAACACAAACATGCCACACACAGAAGATATATATCAAATATATCAATAGAAAGAAAGAGATACATAACTTTTCAAAAACAATAGTGGTATCATAAAATCTGTCCATACAGAAGTTCATGTCAACCTCAAAACAAGTTACATACCATAAAATAAGTACCACAATGTAAAATACATGTCCACCAAATACTACATGTCCACAAATAAAAAGTACATAAATAAAAACTCAAAAAAAAACACCCAAGATAACTCCATAAAATCTCTCCCCCCCTTTTGTCACCAACAAACGGGATCAATCTTCCTGCAAGTCGAGATCTTCAGGAGGAGCAGGTGCCTCAGAAGGAACTGAAGGAGGTACCCAAGTGTCAAACGGAGGACCCGATGTAGGAAGAGGTTAGGAGTGGCCTCTTAGAAGTGGAACAGACCAAGCGTTCCCACTGTAGGTCTCGTCGACACAAGTCTGGAGATAGCGAATAGAAGCACAGATGTACTATAGGTCATTGTAAACTCTGTGCTCCATCCTTTGAAAATTTGCAGTCATCTTCAGATCATGCTCTTGAAGCTGAGCAGAGAGAGTTGAGTGTAGATCAAAAGAGGCTGAAGAGGATTCAGGAACAACAGCAGGAATGATAGGAGGGGGCTAAGGAGCAGGAGCACGTTCCCTAGCACACATCCTCTTTAGGAGAGTGCAGTTGATATCAACTGACGGTTAGATGACCGTTCTGTAGAGAGATCAAATTTAGTTGTTTAAGGAGGCGGGTAATGAGCATCTCAAATAGTAAGTGCCGGTTTGAGATCAGGAGGTGCTCAGAAGCCATGTAATTGATGATGAGCTTGGAAATGTTAACCCTAATGCCTTTCAAAAGGTAATAGATCAAGAGGGGAGCAGAACCACGTGCATGACTATATTCTCCTGATTTTGGCAGGAGATTATAGAACACAATTTTTGCTAGAATTTGGGCGGTGAGTGTATAATACTTCACCTTCTCATTCCTAACTAAAGCAGGGTTGTCATTATCGTGAAGTAGAAGAGATGCGGTAAGGGCAGATTCACCGTCAGGATATTCAAAATCATGGAGATCAACACTGTAAATATCTACATCCTCACGGGAGAGGTGTAGCAGATGGGTAAATCGATCTAGAGAAATATTAATATCTTTGCCCAGAACCCTGAATCTGACGTGATTATCTTGGAAAGTCAGACTAGAGTAAAAATAGTGCACAAACTTAGGATAAACTGGTTCCTTAATAGTAACGAGATATTCAAGGGAGCTTGTGTTCAAAATGCTAGCTAGATTCAGGTGCTCAAAATCAGCGAGCACAACAGTTCTATCAGAAATAACATGCTTGTTATAAATTACTAAAAATTTATGAGAAGCATTCTGAGAAATAAAAGGGTTAGAGGATGGTTCAGGTTGTTTAACCTTCTCAGATCTAGCCCTTTTTGACATGGTGAAGATGATAAACAAGGATTTGGCACGAAATATAGAAAGATTTTTAGAAAAACTATGAAATCAAGAAAATTCTGAGAGATAAGAGATTATACCTTGAAAAACCAAAAATTCTCCTTGAAATCAAACAGATCTGAAGTGTTGATGAGAGATCTAACCAATTTTAAGGTTTAATAAAAGATTTGAAGTGATTTGGGAGGATTAAAGGGAAGAAAATAGGGGGGAGGAGAAGAGAGGTTTGGTGGAGATAAGAAATGAGAGAGAGATAGAGTTTTATGGCTTTTAAAAATGGGCAAAACAATAGCAAACACGACTCACGGTCGACTGCTCGGTCGATCGGGATCTAACCGAGAGTAACTCAGTTACAATAGGTCAATTAGGCCAAAATATTTTTTTGTATAACAGGCTACTTTGGTCGACCGGACCTATTCTAGGTCAACTCAGTTGACCGGTCGGTCAATCGGGACCACCCTAAAAACAGTTTAAAAACGTAGGAATTTAGGGCTTTAGAAAATTATTTTTACTTGAATATTTTATACATAAAATAGAGAAATAACACCAAAAATCTTATAGGCATGAAAAACACATGAAATGATATCAAAATATTTTTAATTTTATTTTATTATTATATTAACAATAAATTTTTCAATAATTAAATCATATATTATGCTATTAAAAACAAGATATTGAAGCCGAATACCCTTAATAGGTTCTGAACTTCTCCTCGTCATTCCTCTAGATAAGAGTTGAGGCGCGTAATTGCTATCTTGATTTATTGCTTAAATATGGTTTAAATATAATACTCAATCACAAGATAGTTATATATATATATATATATATATATATATATATATATATATATATATTATATATATATATATATATATATATATATATATATATATGAGCAAATAAATTAATCTATGTACATATACATGCAAAGATATCTATCAACCAAGTGAGCATGGGATAATACTCTACACATGGGCAAGCAAATCATTGGCTAGTAAAGAACAAAAGTAATATTAACAAACTAGCTCAAATATAGGCAAGCTATAAAAACAAAAATAGGCATGTACTCACAACTAAGGCATTTTACCACAAAAGAAAAACTAGCTAATCCTACGCATGTATAAATTTAGCTAGAAATGAAATTTTCAAGTGGAGAAGTTACCAAACCATGAGCAATCTTCAAAATAAGGTGCCTCTTGATAGCGATGCAATGTGACGGTTGATCCTTTGAGATTCGATGCATCCACCACCAAGGCACCATCTCCCCCTATGTCTTGGAGGAGGATGACACACCTACATCAATCAATTTTGGTGTGTTCTTTGGTACCCAAATCTTTTTGGGTCCTATAGGGTTAGTACTTTCTCGAACCTAAATATTTTTATTTAACATGTTTAATTTAGCATAACAAAATTTTGCTAAATGGCCTTTGCGGCTGCAATGTGCACATGTGTACACTTTGCTATACATGAAAACATGCTTATGTTGATGTGTATGTGCATGTTGTGCATGTTTTTCATGGTGTGTGTGTGAGATGAATGAGGTGTATATTTCTTTTGGGTTTTTCCCTTTGAAAACATTGAAGCAAATTTGTTCATGTCAAATGCACACTTTTTCAAGGTTATATCCAAAACATCAATATGCTTTTGGATATCAAAAAATTCATTTTTGTTAAAAGTAATATTAGGGCTTTTACCCTTACAAACAAGTTTGTATTTATCAAAATCCTGTTTTGTTTTCTCAAAAGAAATGGATAAATCATTTTTCTCTTTAAAGACTATTTCAAGCTTATTCTTTAGTGAATCATATTCCTTTTTCAATTTTTTATTTTGTGCAAGAAAAATTTCATATCTATTTTGTAATTCTTCATAAACTTGTGCAAATTCATCCATAGTTAAATATTATCTTCTAAGAGGTTTCAAGATTTACCATGAAAGCTTCCTCTCCGTTTGCCATGTAGCAAACGTGTATGACATCAATCTCTTCTTCAGAATCCGTTTCTGAGTCATCCCAAGTGGCTACCATCGCCTTCTTCTTCTTATGCACATTCTTGGAGGTAGTGGCTTGAAGTGAGAGGCAATCTGTAATGAGATGGCACGTCTTCTTGCAATGAAAGTAAGGACCCATCTCCTCCTTATTCTTTTCAAATCTCCCTTGATGTCTTCCTCTTTGAAAGTTATTTTGTCTTCCCTTTTCATGAAACATCTTGCCCACTTTCCTAATGAGCATGGCAAAGTCCTCATCATTGTCTTCTGACGATTCTTCTTTATCAAAAGATGATGGAGTAGCCTTGAAAGCTATCACTTTCTTCTTTAGAGTCTCCCTTTCTTCTCTCACCTTCTTTTCCATCTCATGGGTTTTGAGATTTTCATTGAAGCCGGAGAAGTCTATCTCCTCTCTATCGTTGAGCTCCTTGAGGGTTGTTGCCTTGACTCCCCAAGCCTTAGGAAGAGCTCTAATAACCTTTTAGATCTTTTGGTCATTGTCAAGTGTCACTTAATGAAGACGAACCATTAGTGATCTTGGTGAATCGAGTAAGCATCTCATCGATACTTTCATTTTCAAGCATATAAAAATTCTGATATTGAGAATGGAGCAAGTCAACTTTAGATCTCTTGACTTGCGATGTTCCCTCATGAGTAATGATAAGATCATTCCAAACCTTATAAGAATTTGCAATTAATTACATGAGAAAGATTATCATCATTTAATACTTGTGTAAGTGCAATTGGGCTATAGGATTGGCCTCATGTCCTTAGCAGTTGCTTCAGATCATGTATCCTCATCACCATGAGGTTTAACAAATTCTTTGGTAATGTCCTTGACAACTCTAATTCTGAGGGACTTAAGGAATAGATTCATTTTGACCTTTCAAATGGGGAAGTTCAACCTATCAAATTTGGGTAGGAACTTGATACTAGAGAAGTCGTGTAATGCCATTAAAACAAGTATAAATGTACAAACAAATAACAAATGCAACAAATGAATAAAACCAAATGAAAGGATCCCCCTAAGGTGGTTAAACCAAAACTAGGGTTAGGCTCTGATACTAATTGTAAATCACCTAGGGGTGAAGAGGTGATGGCTATACGAAATGGCAAATAATGCGGAATTAAAATTACTTGCTGGCAACCTAGCAAATACCAACACAATTCAAGAAATACTTGCAAATAAGTAAACAATATAAGTGTGCAAGTAAGTAAAGAGAGAGTAAAGTTAAAAAAGAAAGAGCAAGCATTCGCAAACAAGATGATATGTTCTGAGGTTCGAACCACTGCTCTACGTCCCCACCTTCAACAATATAAAGGATTTTCACTATGACCGATCTCACTAAATAGCCAACCGTTACAAGTTCTCACTAGAACTCAACGGACTCACAAGTCCTCTCTCATGGTGCCACAACACCAATACGGAGCTCACTATCTCACTTGAGGCCGCAACCTCTACAACTTCTCAATAGAAGAAAATCGGTGATCTTCACTTGATCACAAATGGCTCACAAGCACAATCCTATAACCAAGATGAGGAGGTGAAACTCTTTAGGATTGTGTAGTGGAAATAGCTTATAGAGATGTAGAGGGAAGGCTTAAGCTAAAAATCAAGAATATAGAATTTTGGCTCAAAAGGAAATCTTTTAAGAAAAAGCTAAATCTTGATGTAAACTTGTAAAAACTAGATCTAAACTTTAGACATCTTATTAGAGAGTTTATCTACAGTCTCACTATTTATAGGGGATGAAAACATGAGTAAAAAACCCAAAAGAGTCATTGAGAAAAGACCCAGAAAAAGACAAAACAGAATATAGCCGTTGAGAAAAAATACAGAAGAAAATTCTTCTGTCGGCTGACCGGCCGGTCGACCACAAACTGTCAGATTTTCAACCATTGGAGATAGCGGTCAACCGGTCTATCGACCTTTGTTCCCAACCAGAGAGCTAAACTCTCTGTCGGTCGACCGGGGCGGTCGACTAGACCCAACCGAGAGCAAAGCTCTTGCAGTCGGTCGACCGCCCGGTCACTGAAGTGCACAAATGCACTTTGGTGCATGTCGGTCGACCACTCAGTCAACCGACAGAGCAATTTTGCTCTGCCTACGGTCGACCAGTCGGTCGACCGACAATGGGCCAAAGGCAAGGTATAGAAATCTTTTTGAAACCATTCTTTTTCCGACAAAATAACTTTTGATCTTTAAACAAAAAATAGAGTTATAGGGACTTGTAAAACCAGTGTGTGATCATGAATCAACACAAAAACAAAGTTAGAACTATATTTTGTAAGAGCACTTTTCTAAGTTGAAAAGTAGGCTTTTCCGAAACTCATTTTTTCGAAACTTGATTTTGAAAATGATAAAGAGAATAGTTATGAATTCCTTTTAAAAACACATAGGAGTATGAAATATGTGTGTGTGTGTGTATGTGTGTCAATCCCAAAAGCTATCAATCTATATCATCTTGATTTTAACAAACGACTATAAATCCTATCTAAAATATAAAAGTAAAAACAAAAATCTTGATATAGTCTTCTTTAGTATACTTGATCCTTGAGCTCTTCTATGTGCTTAGGCTCTGAGATGTACATCTTCTGGTTTTTAAATGTGTGAGTCTTGTGATGGAGCCGAAATACAACAAATAGTTAACCTGAAACTTTGTTAAACAAAATTATTGAAAACATTACTACATATGTTTTGTTATCATCAAAACTAGGGTTAATGGCCTTTGAGCCAACAATCTCCTCCTTTTTGTTGATGATAAAACACATGGAGTTATCACAAATAATTTGGGAAGAGACTTCAAGCGAAGCTCCTCCTAAACACATGCATATATCAAAAATGTGACATAAAGTTAGATGCATCAATAAAAGCATATGAATAAGATATGCCAATCAAGATCTATGCAACTCATCTATGCATACCAAGAATACGGAATTACAATAGTGTATGCACAAACAATTTTCTTCAACCAATCAATAACCTCCAACCTTCAAAACAAGTGGTAGATGGTTAGTTTACAAAGGATACATAAAAATATAAACAAACCCCGTACTACACACAGAAGATATGTATCAAATATATCAATAAAAAGAAAGAGATACATAACTTTTCAAAGACAATAGTGAGATCATAAAATAAATTTGTCCATACAGAGGTTCATGCCAACCTCAAAACAAGTTACATACCACAAAATTAGTACTGTAATGTAAAAACACATGCCCACCAAATACTACATGTCCACAAATAAAAAGTACATAAAAAAACTCAAATAAAAACACCCAAGATAACTCCCAAGATAACTCCATAAAATCTCTCTCCCTCTTTTTGTCATCAACAAAAGGGGTCAATCTTCCTGAAAATCGGGATCTTCAGGAGGAGTAGGGAGCCCCCTCAAAGACGGGGACTCGCTCACTATAACCACTAGGAGTCAGCCTAGACAGGTTTCACCTTGATGGCCACTCAAACGAGTCAACAGCCTATACAGGTCCTATCCTGATGGCTGCGAGGGAAAACAAGCCCCCGCAGCTATCCCTCGGGGAGCCCCTTGAAAGACGAGGAGTCGCCTACTATGACTGCTCTCATAGTCAGCCTAAAAAGATTTTCACCTTGACAGCCATTAGAGCAAGTCAACAGCTTATAAGGGTCCTACCCTAATGGGTACAAGAGAAAAATAGCCCCCCTGGGCTATCCCTCGGGAGTCCCCCGAAAGATGAGGACTCGCCCACTATGACTGCTCGGAGTCAGCCTAACAGGTTTTCACCTCGACGACCACTCGAGTCATTAACCTATATGGGTCCTGCCCTGACGGCTACAAGGAAAAAACAATCCCCGCGGCTATCCCTCGGGGAGCCCCTTGAAAGATGGGGACTTACCCACTATGACTACGCGGAGTCAGCTTAGACAGGTTTTCACCTTAATGGCCACTCGACCGAGTTAACAGCCTATACGGGTCCTACCCTAAAACAAGGGAAAATTACCCCCGCGGCTATCCTTCGGGGAGCCCCCTGAAAGACGGGGACTCACCCACTATGACTACTCGGAGTCAACCTAGACAGTTTTCACCTTGACGGTCACTTGAACGAGTCAACAGCCTATACGGGTCCTATCCTAGTGGCAACAAGAGAAAAATAGCCCCCGCCGCTATCCCTCGGGGAGCCTCCTAAAAGACGGGGCCTCGCTCAATATGACTGCTCGGAGTCAGTCTAGACAGATTTTTACCTTGACGGCACTCGAGTGAGTAAACTGCCTATGCAGATTCTCACCCTGATGGCGACTTTTGGATGATCTCTTGAAAGATGGACATTACAATAACATAATCTCAAAACATCTGTAGACTGTCAAAAAATCACTGAAGATAAGTCCTCAGATGTGAACCTCACTCAAATACGAAGGGCATTTCACTCAAACGCGAACCTCACGTCCGTTGGTAAACACAGACCTGAGTCTGTCCAGCGTTCCCCTTTAAAACACGGAGCTCAACCAAGCCCGCAGTCTAACTTAAACGGGGAGCTCAACCAAGCCCGTGTTCCAACTCAAACGCGGAGCTCAGCCAGAGTCACGTTCTAATTCAAATATGGACCTCAGACAACCCGAGTCTCAACTTAAGCACGAGCCTGTGAGCCTGCGTTTCAACAACAGAACAGAACGCGCGAGGGTCGCGTTTCTGTTGTAACTGTCCCATCACCCATATAATGTAGGGAGTTAATTTTCATTATAGAGGGATTCCAAGGGACAATTTTACCCCTAATTACCCCTATAAATAGTCATGAAAGCTATTGAATAGAGAGGATCTTCTTTTTTTTTAAAAGGAGCAAAACAACCACAAAGTTCAGAAGTTTTGGGCATTCAAAGGGGAGAGAGAGAAAGAAATTTTTTCCTTTTAAAAAGAGAAATCCAACACTTGTGGTGTCCAAGTAGAGTGATCTTACATCCTTAAAACGATCCAAAGTTTGTCGTCTACCGATCAACAGAGAACAAGATTCACTCTCCATCGCCACATAAAGAACCCATCCTAAACAAAGGGGAGATTCAATATCCTCCCCTCTTTTTTAATCGGATCTCATCCATTGTAATTTTCTTTGCAATCAATAAGAATTTCACTTAGCATTTTTTCGACCAAACAAAAGATGGCGACTCAGCTGGGACTGTTTTCTCTACCGATGAGAAAGTCATAGCGTAAGCCGATGTCAGGCTCATTGGATCAACGGTCAAGTCGCTCGTCGTCGAATTCGACCAAGAGAATTTGAAGAATTCCTTTCTTCGGGCTTCGATAGCCCAAAAGCAACGTGGCTGTACCACAGAGTCTCTTCGAGGACCCGATCTCAAGTCTCTTCGGAAACTTCTCTAAAGGTGGCCTGCGCTATTGCTCACGACGCAAGCAACACCATGTCCAGTGAGCTTTTGGAAACCTCTCGTGTAGCTTGCACGACCTGCGTCAACGTCTCTCAGGAGACCCGCTGGGTCAGTATGCTAGGTCACCGACAAAATGGCGATGAGCCATCTCTCTCTTTTCCAGACTCCACAATTTCAGGCTACCGGTGGGTTCCCCACAGCTTCCGAGACTCAATCGGAATGTTGAACGTCAAAGAAGGTGTCGCGCCCGTCGACAACAAATTGAAGATTCTGTAGTTGCAATTTGCTTTACAGATACAGAACGTGAGGTTCAGACTCGCGTTCTTTGAAGCAACATGAGACCCACATTTCTCAAATGCATGTCTCGACGCCCAAACGCGACGTCTGTATTTTTGTTCCAAAATGCGAGATCTGCATTCATGCAGATACAGAACGCGAGTTCAGACCCGCTTTTCTCTAGAGCAACATGAGACCCGCGTTTTTCAAATGCACATCTCAACGCCCAAGCGCAAGGGTCACGTTCTTGCTCCAAGATGTGAGATTCGCGTCCAATCTATGCCAGAACGTGACTCTCCCATTCCTACTACTCAACACGAAGTTCGCATTCTGATGCAGACTCTGCCAAAACGTGAGGCTAAGGCCCGCGTTCAGCCTCAGATGGCTAGGATGAAAGCTGATTCAAAAAGTCCTTATCCCTAAGGATTGAGGCTAGTCCGTTGGATACCCCTGCAGCGGATCTAAGGGACTACTTGACAAAGAAAAAGTGTCCATCAAATCACTCCCCAATGCTGTTGTGAACGGCTCATCACGATAGGACTTTCGGAATGTTGCTGCAACTCTCATACGAGCAAGCCATTGTATTCAATCGGCTATCAGTCACCCCAGTCTCTAACTCAGCCAAGAGATGCCGCTCCTACAATAAGAAGTCATTCTCTGATGTGGAGTACCCTGAAGTAACTTCAAATATGTTGGGTTCGTGCACTATACCGAGCAAGTCCAAAGGGAAGCAACCGATCGTCTGCTCTGGAGAGTTTGACGATGAACCTCTTCTAGTTTGAAGAAAATACTGAGCGAATCAGAAGGAGTATACCGGTATACTCGCATCTGGACAGGTATAATTGCCCTGGTGAACTACAGTGCCCTAGCTAGGGATATTGATGTGAACGAAGCACACCCTGCAATTGCGGAGTCACATGCCTCTAACTTTTCTACAGAGAAAGAAACCTTCGCATACATGGCGGGAATTCCCAAAGAAGTGGCCAAGAGATACAAAGAGCAGGACCAAGTTCAGAGAGAACAGTTCGGTATGATTCGAGTTCAACAAAAATCTATCGACACCCTTAAGCAGATGCTAAATAGCTGCTTAAGAAGAAGAAAAAGGGTCCAAAAATCAAGGGGAAAAAGGAGGGAGAGAGCTCTTCTTCTGAGGATACTGAAAATGAAAGCACTCAAACCCGAGTCCCCCAAACCTTCATCTGGAGAGGAGGATAGTTCAGAAAGCGGATCTCGTCACTCCAGAAAGATGAGCAATATAGAACAATGCATCGAAGCCCTTTAAGATGTGGGGGTAGTTCGACCATATCTGGCAGAATGTGACACAGCTCCCTACTCTCAAGATTCAAGGCACCGACCCTATATACTTTCGATGGTATAGGGTCACCGAACTAGCACATATACTACTTTAAATCCTAAATAGGGAACGTAGTATCGAACGATGCTATCATGGTTCGTTTATGCATTGGCACTCTCAAGGGGGTTGCCTTTGAGTGGTTCATGAAGCTGCCTGCCAGCTCTAACCAAACTTGGGCCAATTTGAAAAAGCTATTTCTAACTCGCTTCTTCGAAGATGATACGAAGGTAGCAATGCTGACTCTCCTTTTCACCAAGCAAAAGAAAGAAGAGTCCATCAAGGCTTTTGTGGAGAGATTCTGGAGTATGGTACTCTGTTGTCCAAGTGGCATGTCCCAATCCACATTGGTGAAAACATGCCGCCACAACCTTCAGACTGCACTCCTTGCCCAGATAGGAGTGGCAGAATGTCGCACTTAGAAACAGCTGGTACAACAAGGCAAGCAGATAGAAAAAATAATCGCTCGAGTCAAGGCTGAAGAGAAAGACAGCAAACCAAGACCCGATAAAGGATCATGACGCAATCCAGAGTCATCTTCTCAGCCAAAAAGACGAGATACTCTGGCAATGGAGGATAAATCACCTTCGAAACCCCAATCAACTAGAGAGGGTAGAGCTCCCTGTTGAGCATTTGCCAGTAAAGCATACTTCTTCAAGGATGAACATGTGGTCTCTCTGTTCAAGTTACTCCAGAAGAGTAACAAACTCAAATTGCCAGAGGTCAGACTAAAAGTACACCTAGAGGGGGGTGAATAGGTGTTGGCTAATCTAATGGTCACTTAATGACAAATGATGCGGAATTAAAAACAATTAAGACCTAAATACACTTTTACACTAAACACCACGTATAACCAAAGAGTGTTGCCGAATTCCCGTGAAGGGCTCTGGACAAACTCCTCAAGATTCCCCTGGATATGGGTTGAGGTGCCGCGTTGGCTCTCTTGGTTGAATACAAGTGTTAGCAAACAAACCCAAGCAAGTATAACAATATGAGCACAATGAATATCAAGCATATAAATGATAAAGACAATAAAGCATGCAAGATATAAGTAAGGGAGGGAGAGAGAGAAAAGGCAATCGCATACACAAAGGGTTTGTTTCGAGGTTCGAGCACACTTGCTCTACATCCCCGCCTTCGACACACGAAGGATTTCCACTATGCAAGATCCCAATGGATCTCTCCCCGGTGCCGCAACACCTACAAGCCCTCGGACTCCCTAGTCCCGTACACACGCAAGCCCCACAAGCTCGCCGAGGCCGCACCTCAAACAAAGAGTTCGCACCCAAACCCTAAACAACTGCGAACACACTTGTCCGCCTCCTCAAAGAACAAATGAAGTCTTTGGTGATCACAACACTTTGATCACCTAAAAACTATCTCACTACAACACTCCTATAAGATGAATAGATCAATGGGTTGCTCAAATGTTGGTGAGAAAAACAAGGATGAGAGTGGTGGAGGAAAAACTCAAGAAATTCACTTTAAACACTCTTGATAAAAACTTCCCTTTAGATAGGAAATATTTGCTCTCAAATATGTGGAGAAAACTCTTTTAAAAGGATAAGAAAAACTGGCTCAAAGCTCCCTAAAATCTTATCACAAAACAATGACCAAACCCCAAAATATATAGGCTGCCAAAAACTAGCCGTTGGGGTTCTGTCAGACCTGTCGGTCGACCGGCAACGGTCAAAAATCCGACCGTTGCAGCCTCCGGTCGACCGCCCGGTCGACCCAAAAGAACAGAGAGCACTGCTCTCAGTTCCGGTCGACCGGTCGGTCAACCGGCCGTCTGCCAGGTCAAGGCGTGCACGCTGTGCACGTCGGTCGACCGGTCCGGTCGGCCAACTTCAGGGTTAGTCGACTAACAAGGTAGTAAGTCGACTAGCTGAAGCCTGAAAACAGTTTTTCTGGGATTTAAAACTAAGTCTTTTTGGTTCACATAAAATCCCATAAGATACAAAGAATTTCTACAAAAATAGTTTAACCAATATACTTTGATAAACAAACATGCTTGCACAAAATCAAGGCATGTTATAAAAGATTTGGACTATTTTTGTAAGTTGGAAATATTGGCTCAAATGAAAACAGTATTTTTCAAACTTTATTTTCCAAAACATCACCAAATACAAAAACAAGATATTGTAATTCATTTTAAGGCATAGTGTGTATGGATATGATCCACTACACAATCAAGATGAAATATCTATGTTTTTGACATTAAGCTCTAAATATGGTTTTGATTTAAACATATAAACTTGAAACTCAAAAACCAAAACTATATTTTTCAAAATGGAAGTCTTTTCTAAACTGAAAATTCTTTTATGAAAAGACAACTAAATCAAGAGTGTGTGTGTGATATGAACTTGAGCAATCCACCAACTACTCTATCCTTTACATTTTATCTAAAAATAAAATCTTCTAAAACAAACCTAGACACAAGTCTTCATCTTCTTGAAGTCTTCACTTGAAGCCTTCTTGACTTGGTCCAAACACCGTGCTAGCTCCAAAACTTGACTTTAAATCCTTTGTTGAAGCTATGCACCAACTAAGATCTTGATCATAAATCTGTCACTAATTAAACACAAGATCATTAGTAAACATAACTACATGAGTTGATCATCATCAAAACTAGAGTGATGGGCCTTTGGGCCAACACAGACGCCCTGACGAAGTCAGAAAGATGATGATCCTAACTACTATTTATATCATAGGATATTGTGGCATCCTATGAAGAGCTGCTACATCTTCAAGGATGTTCTTTAAGCTCTACTCGAATGCAGATGTCCTCAAACTTCATCCAGAACAGAAGAAGGTGATGGTTAACATGACATCCCTTCAATTTGGTAAAGAACTTCTAGTACCGGTCGGAGTGATCCCATCCCGAAAGGGGAACTGATGGTGATTAATACAGATCCCCATAACAAAATGGAGAAAGGCCTTGTCCCTGTCCCTACTCCTCGAGGAGAGATAATGTGAGTTCACCCTGACATTATCGAAAGCCAACAATAGACAACTGTTACACACATGAAATCTAAAGGCAAGGCTAAAGCGTCCTCCAGCAATGTGGTGGGTATCTCTGCAAGTGAACTGAGGAAGATGTTGCTTCCCTCACTAGTTTAGGAGAAGAGGAGTCTGCCTTGGCTGTTGAGACAGGTACTCCTTCCATGTCGAAGACCCGATTCGGCAAGCAGTACTTGAAACAATATGATCAGCCGGTGGCAAGCTCTTCCTAACCAGTGAAGAAGACAACCGAGCAGTCCACAAAACAGCCCGTGAAAAATCATAAGGAGATTTGCTATGCTAAAGCCCTTAAAAAAGATGATGCGAGACCATTAACTCCCTTTCGCTTTGATGTTTTGGCTCAGCTAGTCAACATCCCTACTCGAATCATTCTGTACGAGCTTCTTAGACTTTTCAAATTCATAAGGGAAGCTCTAAGAGAAGCATTGATAGATTCTAAGATTTTCTTAACCAAGATTCCCGCCATCTTAGAAGAGGAAGACGATGATCACTATCATCAGGCCTCCATATATTCCCCACGCATCACATTCTCTCCAGAAGATATGCAAATAAAGGGAAACATGATAAACTGGGTACATTGGATCATCGGAAGTGAGCTGCATTTAGGTTGATCTAAGATTCGCATTGAGCATTATGCCCCGCCGGATCATGCAACACATAGGGATTCCCACCCTTTAATTAAATGCTACACAGACTACAATTTATGGCTTTAATGCCAATGGTACACAACCTTTGGACAAGATCAAACTTAGATGCCAGATCAGGGATTTGAATCTGAAATGACATGTTATATCATTAATGTCGATACGTCAAGTGATGAAATATGCGGATGAACGGGGAAGAGTGAGAATGTTGATTACTGAAAGGTACCCATTCAAGAGGGCAGAAAATTACTTCATTGACTCCCTCCTCTACCAAGATTCTCTTGAGACTGATTAGAATCTCCAGCCTGAAGAACCGACTCTGGCAATGAAGCGGATACGAAACCAGAGACAGAAGAAGAATGTCTTAAGAAATAAATCCTCTTGTAACGAGCATTGATAAGCTTAATTTCAATACCACTGCCAATATTGAAGGTGAGTGGTTTCTCAATGAAGACTTAGATTTGGTTTACATTTCTACGTTTGCTTCTGATTTTGTACCATCAGACACTAGTACTGACGTGGATAGTAACCAATGGTTAGCATTAGACGCTCTGACATCACTGCATGCACCAATCAAGTCATCCTTCATGGTGTGTGAAAAGACTAGCGATGCATAAGGAACTTTCTTCGAAGTGCCAGCTAAACGCAAAGGTCAAAAGCCGATTCTATTTGGGAGAATCGAGTCTGAACCAGTGACTCATGAAAGCTCGAAAGATAATCCCGAGTCCCCACAGTTCTTTCATTACGGGCCAAATGCATATTATATGATGGAGAATACGGGATATGACCAGACAAAAAGGTCTGGTTTGAACTTTGGCCAAGGAAGACGAACACTGCTTTGATCTTTTATCTCAAAAGAGGAGGCCTCTAACTACTATCATCAAATTTTGAGGGGTTTAGGCTACGTGTTAACTTTAATCCCATCGGGCTCCAAATATGGGGAATCATTATATCATGATCACTTGTCAGACATGTCATTATGGGAATCAGATATTAGTGTCATTGCTATCTTCGAAGATCTTTCAGTGAATATGCTTTCAACAAGCCATACAAAGGATGAAGATGAGGATGAAGAAATGAGCCAGTCAGGCACCGATCCCTGAATCAAATACCTGAATACTCTCTGGGACATCTGCTTCAATCAGCGTGAGCCACCCACAGATGATAACGTGATTCAAATCAACCTAAGAGATGAGGTTAACCCCAAATTCGTGTTCATAAGTCAAAGCTTACCGCTCTCCGAGAAAGAAGACCTAATACATCTAATACAAGAGTACATACATGTCTTCGCTTGGAATTACGAGGACATGCTCGGACTTGATCCTCAAGTGGCTATGTATCGCCTCAACATCAATTTAGACATTAAACCAGTCAAGCAATAGCAACGATGGTTCGGTCTAAAAATAATGGAGGCAATCGAATCAGAAGTTAAAAGCTAATGACTCCAGTTTCATCAGGGAAGAACAATACCCTAACTGGGTAGCCAACATCGTGCCCGTCACCAAGAAGAATGGGAAGGTCCAGATTTGCATCGACTTCCATTATCTGAATGCTGCCTGTCCCAAAGACGAATTCCCTCTCTTGATCACAGATGTTATGATCGACAATATATGCGGTTTTGAGTGGATGTCCTTCATGGACGGATTTTAAGGATACAATCAAATCAAGATGTACCCAGAAGATAAAAATCATGCATCTTTCAGAATGCCACTGGGGGTGTATTATTACACCGTGATGCTCTTCGGCTTGAAGAATGCAGGGGAGACATATCAACGGGCAATGAATACAATCTTTCAAGAGCATTGTCACACCCCGCTTCCTAAAATACGTGGAAACAAAGTCATGATGAGAGTCGACGATGCATATACGCGAGGAGAATACCCTACATATACACACTAAACCTAAAGTAGCCTGAACAAGCTATAAAAATCTACTGTGATGAATCAATATCACTGCAATATAACATAAATATCTAACACAATGATAGCATAGAAATGAAAGAATAGAACAAAAGTCCAGTAAAGAAAATAAAAAGGAACTACATGAATAAAAGAGAGCGGAATACTAGAAATTGAATAGAGAGAACTCAAGCCTCCTCGCAACATGTTCGGTCTCATCGAACACCTGGTCAATAAAATAAAAATATCCAGTATCTGGATGTGCAAATCCATGGTCGTAGGAAAGCGATTGAATGAGTGTATAAGAATAAAAGGGGAAGATGCACGTGCATATAATATGTGAGCATATGAAAGAAAACTATATACTAGAATAAGACAATAATAATATGCCAAACATAAATAAACAGTAATAACACATAAGACTAAAATAACAAGCAGAATATAAATAGGTAGTAAATAAGGTAATCCGTAACAGAATTAGATGTCCAATTATGTTATGTGTATCACCGGGTGTCCAACATTGCATACATGTATCAATAATGATATTCTATATCAGAATCATATGTACAATCAGGTCATGAGTACAATCAGATCATGATACACTATAGACAGTTCATTATTATTATGTCAGCGAACACCAATTGTCACATGCAGTGACACATCATATACTACGTCTATCACACGTGTCAAGTGGGGTCCTAAGTTATTGAAACTAATTAGTTGGAGATATTATCCATGCTTTAGGTAGGTCCTGTACATACCCGGGACCACGACCTTAGTTTTCTGGCGCTGAACCAGGCCGTGTACCACTAGGTACTCAGTAACAGTAACAGTAATCTCACTAATAGTGGAACAGTAAACAGTACAGATGGGATGCCAGTCATCCTCCGGGAACCCTACAATGGAACCCTTAGTCGGCTGTGCAACCTGTATCCTAGGTCAGTCAAAATACAGATGCTATCTCGTCCATCAATTTTTCTAATCTCAGTATAAGTTGTTCATTTACATTATTATTTAATTCAGTTAAACAATCAAAATCTATGTTAATAGAATACTGGGATGATGCGGTGATAGTAACGGCAGTCATATACACGATGAACAATAATAAGAGTAGTGAACAGTAACAGTAATCGCGTATATGATGAATAGAGCTATACCGATGTTACAGTCTAATGATACTTTCCTAGTAACTTTCAGTAACATGAATAATACAATAACAAGTTCAGATACTGCCCAATAGACAGTCTCATCTAGAATGATTCCTTACAGTACAGTCCCTATAGAATCAATCAAAAATCTCATCTATCGCTGAACCAAAGTCAAATCCGATACAATAACCACCTCAATAATTCAATAATCAGTTACCTCGATCATGTCGATCTACTCTAATCCTTTATATTATCTGCTTATCTATCCTTTAGTCACCAATATATTAGAGTCCATCACAATTAATTAGCCACTCTAATCAATCTATCCCGATCTCAGAATAATAAGCTAACTACTCAATTACCTCTAATCAATTCCTCTTTAAATAATTTGATCAATACACTCTCTTTCGGTCAAGCTCAATCACAGATCCATATACCAAGGTAATCATCAACCGTAATAAATATGAATTCCATGAACTCAGGCAAATCTGATATACACCTATCCCCAATCTCGAGTGATTAAAATAGATTAGTATTCAAGGTTCACTCTACTCTCTCAGTTCAACTTTGCAAATCAACTCACCCAAGTATTCATATATATAATTACAATATGAACCAATCAAAATCCAGTATCCAAATCCAATCGCAATCTAAGTTACATCACAAATAGTCCCAGATCCGAAATGGTAAAATGGGTTCACATTAAATGATAATAATAAAACCTCATTCACACTCACTAATAGGAGATTTCAGAATAATATCTCATAACAGTCCAAAAGTCAAATCTAAGGTATACTGCAATTAATCTTGAATCTGAAAGGTAAACAATTTTACATGAAGTGATATGACAAGAATATCTCAGTGATAAGATAATAAATCTATAAACACATGAATATCAAGATACCTCTGATCTACCATCTGTAGTCCATCTAATTCTTCTTCAGTGTAACAATACAAGTCTAGTAATCCATTATACATCTTTAAGGTTTATTATTCACTAGTTCGATCTGTCCAACCTTGAGTCAACTTATTCCAATTAAGTCCATTAATATACCCAAAAATCAACTACTGAATAACTCTAATATCAGGTTAACAGTCTATCAAATACATTCCAATCCCAAATACTACTACTCTGGTATAGATATCGTCTAAGGAAACATGGTCAAGACTAGTAGTTAACATGTATAATGATTATCTGAACATGGTAATAATTTAAACAGAAGATAACGGTAATGAACAATAACTCAAAATTAAACGTTCACTATGCCTCATGAAGTGATACAGGTAAACATACTAGTATAATATAAAGATGATCATATGAAATAAAATAAGTAATATATATATATATATACACACACACACACACCACACTACTGACAATGGTAGTGAAGAAATAATACAATAGCAAATACTCACATGAAATGCGTGATTTTGGAACCGAATCGCAGTCTGATCTTTCTTGTACGAATCGGTAGGATCTCTGGATCATCCCATGGGTCGGTCTTCTAGTCGCCAGGTATCGGTCCACATCGAGCATGAATCCGGATCGGATCCGGGTCTCCTGTTACCGGGTTCAGATCACACGATCAGATCCGCATCGCTGTAACATACAACCAAAATACATGGACACACGTACACATAAATACACATGTACTCACCAATATATATATATATATTAATATATATATATATATATATATATATATATATATATGAGTATAAACATACATACACATAATAATAAACACACACATATAATCATGCATACTTACAAAATAATACTATCACACCACACTTTATATACATATATACATTTATAACAGGCATACATTTCATGTAATAATATACACTCACACCCATATTCACAATAATAATACCATATATATTGACTACCCTTTAATTAAAAACACACGCAATGCACTAATATAACACAAAATGAAAGAGACAAAGACAGAGCACTCACGGCAAAGGGGAGGCCGCGATGATCTTCGGTGACGGTGGAGCTCGCGGAGAAGATCGGAGAAGCCCCGACGAAGGATGGAAGCTACGTGGTGAGTTCGCGCTCCGCAGCGGAGAAGAGGGGAAGCCTGGGGTTGCCATGGCAGCTGCCATGTAGAGAGAGGGGGCTCGGGTGAGGATGAGCTCACGGCGGTGTTGCTCGGTTGGGTTGCAAGCCATGGATGCCGCAAGGGGTTAGTTGATTGTGCATGGAGATAAGTCCAGGAGAGGTGCTATAGAGTCGGCAAGAAGTGTTGGAACCTATTTCGATGAAGACTTCGTGACGATCAAATTCATTTGGAGCTCTACACATAACGAATCAAGAGTCCGACATGATCAAGTTGTGCCAAAGAGGGTTGAGATGTTGTGGGTTGTAAAGAAGATATTGCATGAAAAGCCTTGATACAAACTTACAACACATAGTCTTGTTAGTCGACTTATCCCAATATCAAGTCGACTAATCAGTTGTCTAGTCGACTTACCCATAGTTCAAGTCGACTAAGTTCTGTGTCCTGAAAACAGACCAACTCTCTGTTTGTCAAATTAGTCGACCAAACAGTAACCAAGTCGACTAATCCATTTTCTAGTCGACTTATAGAAAAACACCTAGTCGACTAATACCTTGACTCAGTCGACTATAAAGCAGTTGCAGTCGACTTGAGGTAGTTATCCAGAAACCTGTTCTGCCAACAGACATATACCTAGTCGACTACTTGCTAAACCTAGTCGACTAATAGTAGAAGTTTTGCCTAGTCTAGTCGACTAACTCAGAACCCTAGTCGACTATAGGCAGTTTCTGACTGTTGGACAGTTTCTGTTATCTGATCCTTGGCAACGTTCCCAATGTCCATATCATCGAATGGTCCTATAACTACCCTAACTTACCTTAGTCTACAGCTATAAATAGGGAAGTTATACCAAAGGCCAATTGCCAAGAGTTTCATTCAGTTTTCAAAAGCCAAATTCCAGAAAACTGAAAACTGATTTTCTAACTTCTGTTCTTCACCAAAAGACAATTCCATTAGTGAAGTATCTGAAGTTCATTTTTCCTATACAGTACCTTGTCCACATACACATCGTACCAAGGCTATAGGAAAAGAGTTGTAAATTCTCAAAGTGTTCATTTGTATACAGGAGGCTTCTTGTTGAGAGAGCAAGTTGTACAAGGTGACCATTGTACACGGGAGGCTTCTTGGTTGAAGAAGTAGTTGTACAAAGGTAAAAGGTGTTCTCTTGGTGGAAGAGAAGGTGTACACATTTGGAGAAGGGGATTCGACAAGTGGTGTACATGTTGTATTGATTTTGGGTGGCAAGATCAAGGATAAAGGAAAATCTCAAGCGGGTGGCTGGGGACTGGATGTAGGTCACAAGGACCGAACCAGGATAAATCTCTTTGTTTCCGTTTGCATTTTCTGAGATTTGCTTTCTTTACTTGCAAGTTTACTTATTTGCTTAACAATTAATCCTTCCTGCAGGTGTTTGTGTTGATTTGATTATAGATCCTAATTGGTATAAGAGCGGGACCCAACAATTGGTATCAGAGCCCTGCATACCCTGAACCAGCGTGCAAGCTCGGGTACAAGTCAACAAGAAGGATGGCAACGGAGTTTTCATCCTCCCAAATACAAGGAAGGACATTCTACACAACGTCCACCGCTATTTGACGGAACCAACTACAACTATTGGAAGTGTAGAATGAAGATCTACTTGCAGCAATCAACTACGACCTTTGGAACATCGTAGAAGCGACGTACACCAAGCCTACAACCAACTACAACGCTTGGAGTGAAGATCAAGAGAAGAACGCTAACTTGACGCCAAAGCAATGAATGCTCTATCTGTGCCCTTACCAAAGAAGAGTTCAACCGAGTGTCAACAACAATTCTGCACACAAATTTGGCATACTCTTCAGGTAACACAGAAGGCACTAGTAAAGTTAAGGAGTCTAAAATTTCTGTTCTTGCCACAGGTTTGAGTTATTCAAAATGGAGGAGAATGAAACCATATCCGA
>JAVJIF010028450.1:0-68809 GCA_038442645.1 Agave tequilana | reverse complement strand
ATAACTGCATAAGGAGAAAAAGAAATCGAAGGGTAAAACTCCTTCCAAGAAGTCCAAGGGTAAAAGAAAAGAAGGGGAGAGCTCATCTTCTGCAATCACCAAGAATGAAGAGCATTCTAACTCTGAGCCACCCAAATCTTCGTCTGAAGAGGAGGATAACTTAGAAATAGAAGCAGTCATTCCATGTAGATCAATAAATTAGAGCAACATCTCAAAGTCCTAGCAAACCGAGGCGTTCTTCAAGACGTGGGGATAATCTGGCCCTACCCAACAGAATGGGATATGGCTCCTTACCCTCCTAAGTTTAAGGCACCAACGCTCTATACTTTTGATGGTAAAGGGTTGCGAACCAACACATATACTACTTCAAGTCCAAAACTAGGAATGTAGTATCAAACGTGCTATTATGGCTTGTTTATTCATCGGCACTCGTAAATGGGTCACCTTTGAATGGTTCATGAAACTTCCTGCCGACTCGACCAAAACATGGGCCAACCTCGAGAAGTTGCTTTTGGTTCAAGACGATACAGAAATTTCTGTGCCAACTCTCCTTGCAACCAAGCAAAAGAAAGGAGAGTTTATTAAGACCTTCGTTAAAAGATTTCAGAGCATGACACTCTGTCGTCCCAGGGACGTGGTCCAGTCTATACGCTAGTGAGACATATCACCATAATTTGCAAAACTATCCTCCTCGCTTAAATAAGAGTGACAGAATGCTACACTTGGAAGTAGTTGGTGCTACAAGGCGAGCAGACGGAAGAAATTATTGCCAGAGTAAGGCATGCAGAAAAAGATAGCAAACCAAGACCTGACAAACCAACACGGCATGCCCAGAGTCATCTTCTCAGCCAAGAAGGAGAAATACTCAGGCAACAGAGGTTAAGTCACCTTCGAAGACCTAGTCAGTTAGAGGTGGTATGGCTCCCGACCAAGCATGTACCAATAAACTATATTCTTTCAAGGATAAGCACGTGCTCTCTTTGTTTAGTTACTCTAAAAGAGTAACAAACTCAAATTACCGGAGGTTAGACGTCCTGAAGAGATGGAAAGACTGATGATTCTAGCTACTGCTTGATGCTGAGACACCCTACCGAGAATTGCTTCGTCTTCAAGGATGTTCTTCATGTTCTGATCGATGAGGAGGTACTTAAGCTCCGTCCAGAGCGGAAGAAGGTGACTGCTAACATGACGCTACATCACTTATTCAATTCGGCCGGGATCTCCGCTAGCGCCAATCGGAGTGGTTCCCATCCCGAAAGGCATATAAGAGTGATCAATATGGATCCTCATAACCAGAAGGAGAAAGGTTTTATCCCTATTCCTACTCCTCGAGGAGAGACAATGTGGGTCCATCCTAGTGTTGTTGAAAGCCAGCAATGGACGATTGTCACAAACAGAAAGTCCAAAGACAAGGCCAAAACATCCTCTAGTAATGTGGTGGGTATCTTTACAAGAGAGACTGAAAAAAATGCCACCTCCCTCACCAGTTTAGAAAAAGAGGAGTTAGCCTTGCTGCTGACACAGGCGCACCACCCACGTTGAAGACTCGATCTGACAAACAATACTTGAAAAAGTACAGCGACCCTCACCAGTTTAGAAAAAGAGGAGTTAGCTTTTGCTACTGACACAGGCACACCACCCATGTTGAAGACTCGATCTGACAAGCAATACTTGAAACAGTACAACGAGTCGATGGTAGACTCCTGTTCGGTTACTGATATTGCATAGTTTTAGTCATATTTCCTATATCTATGTTATAATAAACTTTATTTTTAATTATCTTTTTGGTTAATAATGTGCATGCCTTTACAAAGGGAGAAGGAAGAAAAAAGAAGGCCAAAGTCTATATAAATTCTGATTTAATTCAAAATTAATTAAAATCAAAGATCAGGGCAAATTAAGGCAAATCAAAGAAGATAAAACAAGTTGAAAAATTAGTTAAATCAGATCTCTACAAATCAAGTGGTTAAGGCCGAAAATCAACAAAAGAATCATCAAAATCAGAAGATCAAATGGTAAATATTTTGGGATAAATGTAAAGAAAAATCAAAATTTTTAGATCCTAACCCTGGCCATATCAGGGTATTGGATCCGCGACCAAAGCCGCGAATCCGTGGCTTGGTTGTAGAGATAGGGGGAGCATTTGCTCCCCCTATCTGCTCACGCTCTCTCCTCTCTGGTTTTCCCTATAAATACTGAGAAATTCGCATAGAGAAGGGACAAAGATTAGGAGTAAATTCTTGCTTTATTTTTAAGGTTTAAGATCATTCTTAGATAGTTTTATGAGTAGTTGTATCTCAGCTTTTAATTTTGTAGTTCAATTCAGAAACAAAGTGAGAGAGAGAGAGAGAGAAAGAGTGATTGCAATCCGATGTTGAAGTAACATCAATAAAGATTCAGACTTCTTTTCTTCTCCAACTCACGTGTATGTTGCATTTCAATTCAATGTTTCTTTCTTAGTAATAAGTAGCCAAATTTCTTCCTTCTGGGCTCACTATTCTCCCCTCTCTAGTCTTGATCTTGATCGATTTAATGAAAAAGACCCAACTGAATTATTTGAATGCCTTTAACTAAACCTTGCTTATTGCAAGTGTTCTTGAAGGTACATTAGGATGGGATTGGATTTTGAACAAACACTTGAAGTTAATCTTTAAAAAAGAACTTGTTTTTATTCCATGCTTACTTTATTGCTTTGATGGTTTAACATTCAACTCAAAAAAAGATTTCAAAACTGAAGTTCGATTTCTAAAAAAAACTATCTTATGCGTTTTACTTGATCTCTTTTAAATACAAGACTAAAAAAATTTACCTATGATCTCATTGAGGTACTTCAACTTTCAAGAGAAAAATCTAGAGTTTGGTAAAGATTAGTGAGCTCGGATCTCTCTTTATTAAATACAAATAAACATTACTCTCAAAGTTTTCTTCAAAAAAACACTTTTTCCAAAACCTATTCTAAATCTTTAATTTTTCTTTAAACCACTTCTCCACTCTCCATCTTCTTTTCATATAAAAAATATCAACACTTAAACTTGTTTTTCTTAAAATACCGATATGCTTGCATGATATCTCTCCTTATGGATACGACCCTTTAGCCTTAAGCTACACGGTCATAAATTTTTACAATCAAATTTTGGCACTATTGTTGGGGAGGAAATGGTTTTCTTCTGTTTTGACAAATTTAGTGTTTTGTTTCAAGATTAAAACAATCATGTTGAGTATTCAAGCTTAACAGAGGAAGACTTATGATCCTGTACCCCTGCTCTAGAAAGTACCCCTGCTCTAGAAAGTAGGGAATAAGATTTCAAGAGTTTGTAGTAGAAACACGTTTATTGTGCGACTACTAAAAACTCTTTCTTGTAGGACATATTGCTCTGCAAAAAAAAGCTTCCTTTATTTCTAGTTTTCTATACTTGTTTATCCCACATTCCTATTTTTAATACAACAGTAATTGCTTGATTGAAATTGTTTCAAAAAATGTTCAGACTTGCATTCCTAGATATTTGTCTAATTAAGTTTTCATTTCATTTACTACTGAAGAAAGCAGGAGACAAGGTAGGTATACATAGCATATAACTTAGGAAACATTCTTAAGTAATTATTTGCTTGTTGAGTGTTACTTTTCTATATCTTGCACACTTTGCACTAAATCATTTTGAGGGCAAAACCAAACAAAAGATAAGGTGGTGGAGTGATTACTCTTCCTTAGCCCACAAACCATCTCCAAGCACGAAAAACCTAAGCCTAACATAAAATCTGATAGACGTTGACCTTAGGGACATCTCAAACTCATTAGGAGGTTATCCTATAGGGAAAGGTGTTAGAATTTAACTCCTATCAAATTGGTGTCAAAGGACGGGGATTGAGAGGTAAAACCTCGAATATTGGTGGTTTAGCTTAATTAGACCAGTCGCTTTTGCATGGATACCTCTTACCAATCTTGCCCCGACCTGGATGATTAGCTTGTGGTTAGAATCTGCATTATACCTCATGTGGACAATCTAACCAGTTAGGAGTTGTATAGGTCCAAGTCTCCTTTAGAATAGGCGTGATTAAATTTTTCTCTTTTCTTTTTGACTGATCAGTGAGCTTGTTTGTGGTTGTATTGTGTATGCAAGTGTGGTCAGAGACACAAATTCATCTAGGCAACTAGAATCACTTTACCACCAAAGCAGAACCAAAACCAGATCCGGTTATGGCTCTCAACTAACATCTTTGCAGGATAGGCCCTACCCTATGAGAACCTCACTTCCATCTTGAATCAAACCTCCATCGATTGGTGACAACGATTTTGAGCTTAAACCTCAGTTCATCAACACACTCCCTAAGTTTCATGGTTTATAGTCCAAAGATGCATATTTCTTCATAAGAGAATTTGAGAAATTATTCTTAATGATGAAAATCCCTCACCTTGTAGATGATGCTATTAGATTGAGATTCGTCCCATTTGCTCTTACAGACTTAGCCAAGAAATAGCTATACAGCTTAGCGGCTAGTTCAATCACATCGTGAGATGGTTTCATCAAGATCTTCTTGAAGAAATTCTATCCAATTCACAAAACCTCTCTCATTAGGAAGAATATCATGCAGTTCAAGGAAGAACCTAGTGAACCATTTTGGAGGTACTTTGAAGACTTCAAAGACCTCCTTATCCAGCATCCTCAACATGGCATAGAGAAGTAACGACAATGCCAAATTCTTTATAACAGTTTAGACTACCAGAACAAAACTCTCTTAGAAATCATGTGCCAAGAGGGATTCTTGCAAAAGAATGAAAACAAAGGGTAAGATTTATCTGAGGACCTAACTGAAAAAAATCCTCCAATGGGAACCTACTCCCGAAAAGTCTAGGAATACAAATCCTATGTCTTCAAAAGGAGATCTCCATTCAACTGAATCATCCATAGCTTCTAAGGCTAAAATTTCTAGCCTAATGAGAAGATTGTAAGCTCTAGAAACTAAGGAGCCAGTTCTAGTCAACCAAGTTAGCCCAAACTAATTACCAAATCTGAGTTGTACTTACTTTCAAGCCATGAACCATGTGTTTGAGGAGTGTCCTATTTTCAATGCTTAAGAAATGTATCTCAAGCCCATCAATGCGGCCTTTTCAAGGCCCCATAATAATCCTTATTCTCAAACGTACAATCCTGGTTAGAGAAATCACCCGAATTTCTCATGGAGGCAAAATAGCAATGATCACTTAAGGTCAATCCACTTGCAACATCCCAATCATAATCATAATTTTTCAATCATCAACCCAACTTTTCAAATTATTAACACAATTCTTTCAATCACTCCAACTTTTCATAATTATCAACACAACTTTTCCAGCCAAGCTCCATAACCTCCTTCCAAGGTCCCCCTACTGACAAGAATTCGACCGAGTTGGAGAAAATTTTTAGCTTTTTTATGTAGAATACGGGACAAGTGATATCTAGGTTAGAGAGTCAAATGAGCCAGTTAGCCAGTTTGATAAATGAAAGGCCCAAAAAGACTTTGCCTAGTCAACCGGTTGCTAACCCTAGGAACTCTACTCATGCTCATTTGGCTAAAGAGGATCCAATGGATCAATGTAATGTTGTTCATACAGTGAGGCCAGGAAAGAAAGTTGATAATCATGTGTTTATGCCATCCAATCCCATTCAGCACAACAACACATAAGCATTCACTTCATCAAGTTCCAATCCATCTCAATTTGACGAGTCTGAAAAAGACAAGTCATCCAGTCAGGTGCACAAGTCTATAATACTATTTCTAATAGGCTGAAGAACAACAAGCAGAATCTATATATGGATAAGATAATTGAGATCTTCAATCAAGTGAAGATAAATGTGCCACTTCTTGATGCCATCCAATAAATCCTATCTTATGCAAAATTTCTTAAGGACATGTGGACCAAGAAGAGAAAGACTAATGTATATAAGAAAATCTTCTTAGCCACTAATATTAGTGAGCTACTGTCGGGTCTAATCCCTGTCAAGTACAAGGATCCAAATTGTCCCACCATTTCCGACACTATAGGACAAGCCAAGATTAGTCGTACACTTCTTGACTTGGGAGCAAGTATCAACTTACTTCCTTTCTCAGTTTATCAACAACTCAGGCTGGGCAATCTCAGTCTAACTAAGTCACCATCCAACTTGCTGACCAGTCAGTGAAAGTTCTAAAGGAAAAATTAATGACATCCTTATTCGCATCAGGGAGTTTAACTACCCTGTTGATTTCATAGTTCTTGAGACACAACTTGTGTCAAATCCTAGGGCTCAAACTCCCGTTATCCTAGGGCGTCCATTCCTTGCTACTGCCAATACTATTATCAACTGTAGGAATGGGTCCATGAGGTTAGCTTTTGAAGATATGACTAGAGAAGTCAATGTCTTTAACTTAGGAAAGCAACCCCGTAATGTTGAGGATCAAACATTTAAAGTTATTCTCATTGAAAACTTAACTAGCGAGCATAAAGAGAAATTGGAATTAGAGACTGATTGTTATTTTGAGTTAGAGTCAGAAGGCTTTAATCTCAATCAGATTATCGAGTCTGCTGTGAATTGAGCCTCAAACCCTACTTCACTCAATGTGGAGCCAATAAACTTTACTCCTCTTCCCAGTGAGCCTTCCCCTTCCTTAGAATTGAAAGTCTTACCTAGCATCTCAAGTAAGTCTATCTAGGCGAACAAAAAGCTTTTCTGTCTTAATTGCATCCTATTTAAATGACAGGGAAGAAGAGAATCTTAAATCAATTCTTAGGAGATATAAGAAGCCATTGGTTGGACTATGACCGACATAAAGGGATTGAGTCCAGTCATAGTTCAACATCGGATTCATTTCAATGAGGAAGCGACACCAAAGAGAGACTTGCAGCATAAGTTAACCCTATAATGCAAGAGGTTGTCCATGCTAAAATCATGAACTCTTAGACAATTGGATAATCTATCCCATTTCTGATAGCCAATGGGTCAGTCCTGTCCACGTGGTTCTAAGGAAATCTAATTTTACCATGGTGAAAAATGAGAATAAGAGTTAGTACAAACTCGACTTCCCACAAAGATTCGAGTTTGCATCGACTATAGGAAGCTAAATGCTGCAACTCGTAAGGACCATTTCCCGCTTCCCTTCATTTATGAAATGCTTGAATGTTTGGATGGCCATGAGTGTTACTATTTCTTTGATGGTTACTCGGAGTATAATCAGATTCCTATTGCTTCGGAGGACCAAGAAAAGATCACGTTCACATGTCCATTTGGGACATTTGCTTATCGTCGAATGCCTTTCGGCTTGTGCAAAGCTCCAGCAATGTTTTAATATTGCATGTTGAGTCTTTTTTTCTGATATGGTGGAACAATTTTTTGAAATATTCATGAATGATTTCTCCATTTATGAAGACTCATTCGATCAATGTCTTCACTATCTTGAACTCATTCTCCAACATTATACCGAGAAAAATCTGACACTAAATTAGGAGAAATGTCACTTCATGGTAAGACATGGAATTGTCTTGGGTCATGAAATTTCTAAAAATGAAATTGAAGTGAATAAAGCCAAGATTAAGGTAACAACTAAGCTCCCAATGTCAAAGTGTGTTAAAGATATCCGATCTTTTTTAGGACACACCGATTTTTATCGTAAGTTCATTAAAGAATCTAGGAAAATTGCTAGATCCTTAACTAACCTTTTAGTTAAAGACGTGTCCTTCACTTTCAATAATGGATGTCTTAATGCTTTGGAGAAGCTGAAAAATGAGCTTATTTTTGCACCAATCATCTCTGCTCCGGATTAGTCAAAGCCGTTTGAAATCATGTGTGATACTTTAGATTTTGCTATAGGCTGTTGACACTTTAAAAAGACAAGATTCTTATTGGTTTGAACAATGTCTAAACTTGTTGACATTTACAAAAGACAAGTGAAAGATATGCTGATTGGTCTGAACAATCTCTAAACTTATTGACATTTACAAAAGACAAGTGATAGACAACTTGACGACCAGTTTTGTACTTGTTGACATTTATAAAAAACAAGTAACAGATAAGCCGACGACCAGTTTCCACCCATCTCCGAGGGACAAGGAAGCAACTTGGACTCTACTGATCCAGTGAAGCAGATAGTAAGCCCCGATTGCCTCTAAAAAGACCTCAGCTGGTCTAAGATGCTAGCACTTAGCATCGCATGAGCTCAAAGGGATAGCCTCGCTTGAGAGGCTAGGATCACCTAACTTCGCCTTGAAGCCATTCACAGCTTCGTCAGGAAGCTAACTCATAGCTTCGCTGGAAGGGCTTAGCTAACTCCGCAGAGAGTTAACTTCGGTTGAAGCCACACGCAACCTGCAGAAGGATGTTCAGTAACTTCGCCACATACGACATCTAGCTCCGCTAAAGAGCTGTCTTCTAACTTCGCTAAAGACGATATCTAGCTCTGCCGAAGGGCTATCCTCCGACTTCGTCACATGCGCCATCCAGCTCCGCTGTGAGCTCAATGTGGGCAGCACTGTTGCAGGTCTGCTATGGTCAACCTATTGACCATTTAAATCTCAGGATGAGATCAAATCTGATCGAATCAAGACCAAATCTAATCAAGATCAGATCTGGGATCAAATTTGGCAGTTGATTGCCGTAATCTCTTGACTCTTCTAAAATGAGTAAGAGGATCAGGGGAAATCCTCCAACGATATGGAAAGGATCAAAATAGATCAAGAGGATCAACTGACCAGCTACTTCTAGCTTCGGAGAAGCCAATCCTAGCCTCGCAGCAAGGCTACTTTTCAGATTTAAACAGTTTTGATTCAATCTGTTTCTATATTTTCAAGGGATGATTATACCCTTACTCTCCCTATAAATAGCCCACCAGTGGCACAAGGAGAGAGAACAGTACGAAAGGACTCCAGAAGAAGAAAGCTCCACAAACGCAAGGACTTCTTCACGACTTCTCGAGAGGACGCACTGCGCGTACAAACAGAGATCTATTCTGTTGAATTTAGAGACTTTTACAGAGCTGCTTCTCTATTCAGGGTGCTGATATACCTAATACCTCCCTTCTTCTCAAAGAATCTCCGGAACCAGGCGAGAAGGAATTCTTAAGTGAAGGCAGTTTGAGAAGTAACAAGGAGGTTCTACCAACCTTCTGTTCTCCGATTCTCTGAACCAGGCGAGAAGGGAATCTCATCGCTTGCATCGTCAAAGGAACAAAGTGGTCGCGCACTGACCAGACTCCTATCGGCACACTTCTCCAGAATCTCAGAGGAGATCTACTTGTAATCTTTTAGAATACTTGTAATTTAGCTCCTCGACCCTTTTTTATAAGTTTTCCCCTTTGCAAAATCAATGGAAAACATAGGCATTGTCTTAGGACAACGCATTAATAACAAGCAGCACATGATTTACTATTCAAGTAGGACTCTCAATGATACGCAATTGAGCTACACTACAACTGAGAAGAAATTCTTGATTGTAGTATTTGCATTTGAGAAATTCCATCCTTACCTACTTAGGTCCAAAATCATCACCGATCATTCTACGCTAAGGTACCTTATGGCGAAGAAAGATTGTAAGGCCCGACTAATTCATTGAATCTTACTTCTTCAAGAATTCGATCTCAAGATTCGAGATAAGAAAGGCATAGAAAATTGTTGACCATCTGTCACGCATCCCAAACTCACCATGCAATGAACTGCCCCTTAATGATAACTTTCCTAATGAACAACTCTTGGTAGCCTTTAGAGAATCTTGGTTCGCTGACATAGTAAACTACTTAATCACGAACCAAGCTCTACCTCGTTGGTCTAAACAAGATGTCTACCGGTTCTTATCTCAAGTCTGATATTTCTTCTGGGAGGAACTATATCTTTTCAAGTATTGTTCCGACCAAATCATTAGGAGATGTATTCCCGATGAGGAGATTAAGAGTTTTGTCTTTTTGTCACGAGCTTGCATGCGGTGGACACTTTGGTCCCCGCAAAACTACTGAAAAAGTGCTACAAAGTGTTTTATTGGCCAACTTTGTTCAAAGATGCATTTAAGTTTTGCAAGATATACCCTAGATGCCAAATGGTAGGAAGGATCTCAAAGCGAAACATGATTCCCCTTAACTTAATTTTATATATAAAACTCTTTGATGAATGGGGCATTGACTTTATGAGTCCATTTCCTAATTCATTTGGAAACCAATACATATTGGTTGTTGCAGATTATATGTCCAAGAGGGTAGAAGCCATTCCAAGCAAAATTAATGACAACAAAGTTGTCATCAAGTTTTTGAAAGAGAACATCTTCTCGTGCTTCGGAACCCCTCGTGCTATCATCAGTGATAATGGCACCACTTCTGCAATGGATCCTTTGGAGCTCTTAAGAGAAAGTATTTTATAACTCACAAATTGTCCACACCATATCTTCCTCAGACTAGTGGGCAGGTAGAGATCTCCAATAGACAAATTAAGCTTATTTTGGTGAAGAGTGTGAACCAAAATAGGAAAGACAGGTCCACTAAACTGGTTGATGTCTTATGGGCCTACATGACTGCTTTCAAGACAATTCTAGGGATGTCTTTTGATCGGTCACATATATTGCATATATATAGTCACATTTCCATGCTTGATATCTAAATAAATCATATTAATAAGTCCTATTGTTCTTTATAAAATGCAGGCCCATTGCTAAAGGATAGGCCAGAGAAACGAGCCCAAAAGCCCACTTAATTCAGAATAAATTTGAAATCAGGGAATCAGGGCAAATCTTGGCATATCAGAGAGGTTAAAAACTGGTTGAAATGAATGCTCCCAAATCGAGCGGTTGAAGCCAACAAATCAAAGATCATTTCGTCAAATTTAGGAGCTGCAATAATGAATCCAACAAGACAAAAGGAAGCCCAAAGCCACGCCAACAGACTCTCCACCTGAATGTGGCCAACTGGCCACACCCAGGCCGCGGATCCGCGGCCCAAGCCGCGGATCCGCGGCTTTTTGGTGGAGATAAGAGGAGCGTTTGCTCCCCTTATCTCCTCACTCCCTTCCCTCTGAGGTTTTGCCTATAAAAGCTAGAGTTGTTTACTAAAAATGGAGCGAAGACTAGGATTAGAATTTTGGTTTATTCTTTAAGGTTTTAGGCTTTTTGTTAGATAGTAAAAGTTGTATTTTATTTTGTAATTTATATTTCAGTACAAATACTTGTGAGAGAGAGAGAGGAATTGAGTGCTTGTAACTTGAAGATTGAAGTGACATCAATACAAGAGTCGAGCTACATTCTCTTCTACTCATTTTACGGTATGTTTTACTTTAATTACTTGCGTTGTTTCTTGTTTACCATGAGTAGCTAAATCAGTTTTCTGGGCTCACTATTGTACCTCTCTCCAATTCTTCTTCTTTTCTAATTTTCATGAAAAAAAGACCCAATGAATCATTTGCATGCCTAACTTAAAGCCTTTCTCTTTGAAAGTGTTCTTGAAGGCACATGAGGATGAGTTTGGATCTTTAAACTCCTACTTCTTTTAAGAACGTTTCTTGAACTATTTTTAATCCATACTTACTTCTTCGCGCTTGATGATTTAACATTCGATTCAAAACGGTTTCTTAAAGAAAAGAGTGAACTCTTCCAACCATCTTATATGCTTTACTTCAAACTTTCTAAAGTCAACCTTAAGTTTTGCCTATGATCAAGTTGAGGCACTAAAGGATTTTAATAGAAGAATAAACGGTTGAGTAGTGAGATAGTGAGCCAAGATTTTCTTCTTTATTAAAGGCAACCAAACAAGTTTCGAGCTTTTTAAATCACCTTCTCCAAAGCCTTCTCCAAAGTTGCAAGTTCTCTTTTAATCATCTCCTTCTTTCCGTTCTCTTTTCAATTAAAAAACGAGCATAATTCTTTGTTATTCAACAAAACACCGGAAAGCTTTCATCGCATTCCTCCTCGTGGACACGACCCGTTAGCCACAAGCTACACGGTAAATTTCTTAACTCTTTGATTGTTCTTTCATTTTAGCAATCAATTTTTGGCGTCGTTGCCGGGGAGGGAATGGTGTATTTATTTTTTAACAAGTTTGGTGTGTTGTTTCAGGGACTTGAAGATTAAGATCTAGCATTCAAGCTTTGCAAGAGAAGACTTGCAAATTTTGTGCCCCTACTCTCGAAAGTAGGAAACAGAATTTCAAGAAATTGCGTTGCAAAAGTTGAAAATTTCATTGGACTACTAAAACTCTTTTTTGCAGGACATTTTGCTCGCAAAAAAAATTAAGTTTTTGTACGTTATATTCTTGCTATATCTGCTATCCACCATCCCTGTTTTAATCCAACAGTAATTTGAGTGATTATTAATTACTTAAAAAACGTTTAGACTTGCATTCTAGGCATTTGTCTAATTACATTTATTTTATAATTACTGTTGAAAAGAGCTGGAGATAAGGTACATATGCATAGCATATAGTTAGGAAACATTCTTGGGTGATATTTGCTTTTGAATATTACTTTTCTATATCTTGCACACTTTGCACAATTAACTCTAAGGGCAAATTCCAAGTCAAGATAAGGTGGGGAAGTCATTACCCTTCCTTAGCCACAAACCATCTCCAAGCACGCACAACCTAAGCCTAAGTAAAATCTGATAGACGTTGGCCTTAGGGACATCTTGAACTCATTAGGAGATTATCCTAAGGGGGAAGGTGTTGGAATTTGACTCCTGCCAAATCAGTGTCTAGGAAGGGATTAAGGGCCGAAAGCCCGAAAGTTGGTGGTTATTTAATTAAGGACGTCTTTGACGGACAACCTCCCACCAATCTTGCCCTGACCTGGCTGATTAGCTTGTAGTCAAAGTCTACATTATACCTCCTGTGGACAATAACTAGTTAGGAGTTGTCTAGGTCAAGGTTATCTTAGACTAGGCTTGGTTGTTTTCTCTTCTTGACTATTGGGGAACTTGTTTGTGATTGTGTTTGTGTATGCAAGTGTGGTCAAGAGACACTAATTCATCTAGGTTAACTAGAAACACATCACCACTCAAGTTCGAAACAAGATCAGATTCGGTTATGGATCAACCGACATCTTTGCAAGATAAGTTCTATCCCATTAGAACATCACTTCCATCCTGCATCCAACTTCCATCGGTTGGTGAACACAGCTTTGAGCTTAAGCCACAGTTTATCAATACACTCCCTAAGTTCCATGGCTTAGTGTCCGAAGATGCTTATTTCTTCATAAGAGAATTTGAGGAAGTATGCTTAATGATGAAAATCTCACACCTTGCAGATGATACTATTAGGTTGAGATTTGTCTCATTTGCTCTTAAGGACTTAGCCAAGAAATAGTTCTACAGCTTAGCGGTCGGCTCTATCACATCTTGGGATGGTTTCATCAAGGTCTTCTTAAAGAAATTCTATCCAATCCACAAGACCGCTCTCGTCAGGAAAAACATCATGCAGTTCAAGTAAGAACCTAGTGAACCATTTTGGAGGTACTTTGAACACTTCAAAGACCTCCTTGTCCAATGTCCTCATCATGAAACAGAGAAATGGCGACAATGTCAAATTCTTTATGACGGTTTAGACTACTCGACCAAGACCCTCTTAGAAAGCGTATACCAAGGGGGATTCTTGCAGAAGGTGAGCATGAAGGATGGGATTTATATGAGAATCTAGCTGAAAAGACCATCCAATGGGAACCTTCTAGTGAAAGCTCTAGAAATCTAAACTCTATCCCTTCAAAAGGAGGCCTCCATTCAATTGAATCATCCATAGCTAACGAGGCTAAGTTAGCTAACCTAGCGAGAAGACTGGAAGCTTTAGAAACTAAGGAACCAAGCCCAGTCAATCTAGTTATCCCGAACCAATTTTCAACTCCGGGTTGTACTTACTGTCAGGCCATGAATCATGTGTTTGAGGAGTGTCCTGTATTTCAAGCTCACCAACACTTTTCTGAACCGATGAATGCGGCCTTTTCAAGCCGAACAATGATCCGTACGCTCCAACGTATAATCCTGGCTAGAGAAATCACCCAAATTTCTCATGGAGCCAACAAAATAATGACCACCCACAGTTAAACCCTGCAAGCCACTTCCATCATTCCAATAATTCTTCCAATCATCAGCCCAACTTTTTCAATCACCCTCACAATTCTCCCAATAATTTTTTAAATTATCAACAAAATTTTCCCAACCAAGCTCCACCATCTTCCTTCTAGAATCCTCAACTCGAAAGGAGAATGACTGATTTTGAAAGAAATATAAAAAGGTACATGAAAAATCAAGATTCTCTCATGCAAACAATACAGAGGCTAGAGGGTTAAATGAGCCAGTTAGTCAACCCACAACATGAGAGACAAAAGGGTACCTTGCCCAGTCAACCAATTATGAATCCTAGGAATTCACAATAAGCTCATTTGGTTGAGGATCAATCACTGAATCAATGTAATGCAGTTCGTACATTGAGGTCGGGAAAGAAAGTTGATAACCAAGTGTCAACACCACCTAATCCTAGTCAGCACAATCACACTTCATCATCCACCTCATCTAATCCCACTCCTCCTAAAATTGATGAATCTGAAAAAGATAAGTCAACCAGTCATGTGCACCAGCCTATAGCACCATTTCCTAATAGGCTGAAAAGCAAGCAAAATCTACACATGGATAAGATAATTGAGATCTTTAATCAAGTAAAGATAAATGTACCACTTCTTGATGCAATCCAATAAGTCCCATCTTATGCTAAGTTTCTTAAGGACATGTGCACCAAGAAGAGAAAGACTAATGTACCTAAAAAGCTCTTCTTAGCCACTAACATTAGTGAGCTACTATCGAGTCTAATCCCTGTCAAGTATAAGGATCCAGGTAGTCCAACCATTGCCTGCACAATAGGACAAGCCGAGATTAGTCGTGCACTTCTTGACTTGGGGGCAAGTATCAACTTGCTTCCATTCTCAGTTTATCAACAACTCGGGTTGGCGATTTTAGTCCAACTCGAGTCACTATCCAACTGGCTGACCGTTCAGTGAAAGTTCCAAAAGGGGAGATTAATGATGTCCTTATACGGGTTGGGGAGTTTATTTACCCTGTTGATTTCATAGTTCTACAGACACAACCTGTGTCTAACTCCAATTATAGGGCTCAAACTCCTGTTATCCTAGGGCGACCATTCCTTGCTACTGCCAATGCCATCATCAATTGTAGGAATCGGTCCATGAGATTAACTTTTGGGGATATGACTAGAGAAGTCAATGTCTTCAACCTAGAAAAACAACCTCGTAAGATAAGAGATCAAACATTTGAGGTAAACTTTGTTGAAAATAATTGTGATGAAGAGAGTGAAGATATAGAAGATGAGTCGCTATTTCTTAATGAATTATTTAAGAATGAATGCGATTATCTTGATGAGAAGGCATATGTCGGAGATTCTAATATTAAAGTACCCTTTAAAAAGGGAAAATTTGATTTGAATGTCTTCACTTTTGATGAGCCAACCAATAATGTATCACATGAGAATATAGTTCAAGAACCTCCGATTGACATACTCTTTGAAAACCTCTTTGAAGAAGAACTCATGTGTTTAGATGAACTAACTAGAGATCTTTTGGTTAATTACACATCTCTAGGGGAAAGTGTTGACCTAAACTTTGAGGAGATATATGGACTGAGTTAGAATTCCTAGGCATTCATAGTGAGGAAGTTCCAACTGAGAAGTGTGGTGGTGATCAATTTTTGAATAATGAATGTAAAAATATGAGGAAGGAAAACCTAAAGAAGTTGAAACTGGAGAGGAAGATAACTAAAATGACAGAGAAATTGGCCTCCCCACTATGCCCTATAAAGAGGTCCCATTGGAATGACAGGAAGAGAGCTAGAGGGATAAGACCGAAAAAGATCTAGGTGTGGGAGAAACTTGATGTTGTACATATTCCTATATAATATATGCACCTCTTTTACATTTCATTTCATGCATGTATACATTTCATTCATACATTGGGGACAATGCATGAGATAAGTGTGGGGGAGGGCTCTAACATGACTAATATAAAAAATTAAAAAAATATTTGTATATATATATTAAAAAAAACTTTTTGAAAGGTAAGAACATTATTTTGATATATTTTTGTAAGAAATTAAGTCAATTTTAAGGAATAGGAAAATCATAATTAGGATTTCTTACACTTGGTCAAAATAAAATGACTTGTTTGATTTTTAGGGTTAGGAAGAAAATTTGTGAAAGTAATTTAGTCTTGATATTTACCTTGATGAAATATGCACACTAAATACACTTACACACTTAGGGTTTAAAAACAAAGACTCTTATGCCTTATAAAAAAAGTATATATGTGTAAAAAAAGAAAAAAGAAAAATAATAATAATAAACAAATCTAATTATTGATTAGCTAGGTGCTTTGGCCTAAGCAAGCCTTGGTATTTATGCAAAAGATAATTAGATAAGTTTGAAAATATATATATATATATATATATAAATCCTCTGATTAAGCTGGGTATTTGTGCCTCATGAAGCATAAGTATTAACGCCTAAAAGGAGTACATTTTATAAATAAAAACCTCAGTTTCGTGGCCTTGTCTGCTCGAGTTTTTAAGTCCTTAGGGGTGTTTTCTCACCTGGTGCCCTAAAACTGTCCGGTTTGGGTGTCACCGACTAAAGGCTCATTACATAGCCAGATTAGAAAGCCTAATGTAATTGAGGAATAAATTCTACCAAAAATAAATGTAAATAAGGCATAGGAGTTAATGTTAAAGAACCCTTAGTCAAACTTCACAATCACGATGGTGCATATGACTTAGGCTAAAGTAATAGACTAGATGAGAAAGACAATTTGACTCCTTACTTTGATTGATGACATATTTTTGAATGGAGACTAAGTTTAGGAATGAAAAATTTGATATTCCTATAACTTATAGATTACTTAAACTCTCACAAATATACTTCAAATATTTTCTCTTTTCAAAATGCTTTTGAAAATACTAACTTTTTTCTCTTTCTTTATGGATTTTGTGGGTGCAATCCACGGAAAACCCTCACGAGATAAAACTCGTCCTCTAGGGGTAGCCTAGAGGTTTAATGGCTTGTTGCATATGCTCAATGCAATCGAGTAACCTGCGAAAGTGGTGTAATAATTGATTAAGATTAGTTTTGATATTTTGTTCGAGGGCGAGCAAAAGATAAGTGTGGAGGTGTGATCGGTCACATATATTGCATACATACTGTCACATTTCCATGCTTGATATCTAAATAAATCATATTAATAAGTCCTATTGTTCTTTATAAAGTGCAGGCCCATTGCTAAAGGATAGGCCAGAGAAACGAGCCCAAAAGCCCACTTAATTCAGAATAAATTCAAAATCAGGGAATCAGGGCAAATCTTGGCATATCAGAGGGATTGAAAATCGGTTGAAATGAATCCTCCCTAATTGAGCGGTTGAAGCCAACAAATCAAATATCGTTTCGTCAAATCTAGGAGCTGCAACAGTGAATCCAACAAGACAAAAGGAAGCCCAAAGCCATGCCAACAGACTCTCCACCTGGATGTGGCCAACTGGCCACATCCAGGCCGCGGATCCGCGGCCTAAGCCGCGGATCCGCGGTTTGTTAGTGGAGATAAGGGGAGCGTTTGCTCCCCTTATCTCCTCACTCCCTTCCCTCTGAGGTTTTGCCTATGAAAGCTAGGGTTTTGTACTGAAAATGGAGCGAAAATTAGGATTAGAATTTTTATTTATTCTTTAAGGATTTAGGCTTTTTGTTAGATACTAAAAGTTGTATTTTATTTTGCAATTTATAATTCAGTACAAATACTTGTGAGAGAGAGGAATTGAGTACTTGTAACTTGAAAATTGAAGTGATATCAATACAAAAGTCGAGTTACATTCTCTTCTACTCATTTTACGGTATATTTTACTTTAATTACTTGCATTGTTTCTTGTTTACCATGAGTAGTTAAATAGGTTTTCTGGGCTCACTATTGTACCTCTCTCCAATTCTTCTTCTTTCTGATTTTCATGAAAAAGACCCAATGAATTATTTGCATGCCTAACTTAAAGCTTTCTCTTTGAAAGTGTTCTTGAAGGCACATGAGGATGAGTTTGGATCTTTAAACTCCTACTTCTTTTAAGAACGTTTCTTGAATTGTTTTTATTCCATACTTGCTTCTTCGCGCTTAATGATGTAACATTCGATTCATAACGTTTTCTTAAAGAAAAGAGTAAACTCTTCCAACCATCTTATATGCTTTACTTCAAACTTTCTAAAGTCAACCTTAAGTTTTGCCTATGATCAAGTTGAGGCACTAAAGGATTTCAATAGAAGAATAAACGGTTGAGTAGTGAGATAGTGAGCCCAGATTTCTTCTTTATTAAAAGCAACCAAACAAGTTTCGAGCTTTTTAAATCACCTTCTCCAAAGCCTTCTCCAAAGTTGCAATTTCTCTTTTAATCATCTCCTTCTTTCCATTCTCTTTTCAATTAAAAAAACGAGCACAATTCTTTGTTATTCAACAAAACACCGAAAAGCTTTCATCGCATTCCTCCTCATGAACATGACCCGTTAGCCACAAGCTACACGGTAAATTTCTTAACTCTTTAATTGTTCTTTCATTTTAGTAATCATCTTTATATAGGTTAGTCTTTGAAAAGGCTTGCAATTTTCCTGTTGAGTCAGAGCACTAAGCTTTATGGGCCATAAAGCAGCTGAATTATTTAGATAAGGTTAGTGACCATCAGAAATTGCAAATTTTCGAACTTGAAAAGTTAAGAAATGAGGCCTATGAGGATGCTAAAATAACAAAAAATAGGGTTAAGATTTTTCATTATAAGTATATCATGAGAAAAACTTTTGTCCCTAGGCAAAAAGTTTTACTCTATAATTCTTGGCTTCATCTTTTTCTAGGAAAGTTGAAATTGAGATGGACTGGACCATTAATTGTAAAGACCGTGTTTTCACATGATACTGTTGAGATCAGTGACACCAAGAATGGGAATGACTTTAAGGTACTAATCGCGCCTTAATTATTTTTGGAATCGGTGCCGATAAATAAAACGGTTATGAGTCTTTTCGACCCAGTGTACCGATAAATTTACCACATTTACATTTCATTTCATGCATCTATTCATTTCTTTCATACATTGGGGACAATGCATTAGATAGGTGTGGGTTCTAACATGACTAACCTAACTAAAAAAAGATTAAAAAATATTAAAAATTTTGGAAATAGAACAATATTTTGACATATTTTTTGTAAGAAATTAAGTCAATTTTAAGGAATAGGAGAATCATAATTAGAATTTCTTATACTTGATCAAAATAAGATTATTTGTTTGATCTCTAGGGTTAGGAAGAAAATTTGAAAAAGTAATTTAATCTTTATCTTTACCTTAATGAAATATGCACACTTCATACACTTACACACTTAGGGTTCAAAAATAAAGATTCTTATGCCTTTTAAAAAAAAGAAAAAATATATGAAAAATAAACAAATCTAATTATTGAGATGAAGCCTTGATATTTATGCAAATTTGAAAAAATATATATAAAAAAAACCTCCGATTAAGCTGGGTATTTATACCTCATAAAGTATAAGTATTCACACCTAAAAGTGATACATCTTATAAATAAAAAATCTTAGTTTTGTGGTCTTGTTTGCTCGAGTCCTTAAGTCCTTGGTGTGTTTTCTCACCCGGTGCCCTAAGACTGTCCGATTTGAGTGTCACCGACTAAAGCTCTTTGTATAGGCAGATTAGTAAGCCTAATAGAACTAAGAAATTATACTACAAAAAATAAATAAATAATAAGACATAAGAGTTAGAGTTAAAGGACTCCTAGTCAAAATTTCACTATCGCGAAGGTGTATATGACTTAAGGTTAAGTAATAAACTAGATAAGAAATACAGTTTAACTCTTATCTTAATTGATAATAAGTTTTTGAATAGAGACTAAGTTTAGAAATGAAAAATTATGTTTTTGTATAACTTATAAATTATTTGAACTCTTATAATATTACTTAAAATATTTTCTCTTTTTTTCAAAATACATTGTTAAAAAATACTAACACGTTTCGCTTTCTTTATAGATTTTGTGGGTGTAATCGACTGAAAACTCTCATGAGATAAAACTCATCCTCTAGGGGTAACTTAGTGGTTTAATAGCTTGTTGCACATGCTAAGTGTAATCATGTTTCCTATGAAAATGGATAGTTAGTTTTGTTTTACTCGAGGACGATCTAGAGATAGGTATGGGAGTGTGATCGATCACTAATAATTCATAATTGTAGTCATATTTCCCATATCTATGTTATAATAAACTTTATTTTTAATTATCTTTTTATCTAATAATGTGTAAGCCTTTACCAAGGGAGACGGAAGTAAAAAAGAAGCCAAAAGCCTATATAAATTCTGATTTAATTCAGAATTAATTCAAATCAAGATCAGGAAAATCAAGGCAAATCAAAGAATATAAAACCAACTGAAAAATTAGTTAAATCAAATCTCTACAAATCAAGTGGTTAAAGTTGAAAATCAATAGAAGAATCGTCGAAATCAGAAGATCAAATGACAAATATTTTAGGATAAACGTAAAGGAAAACCAAAATTTCCCGATCCTGACCCCTGATGTGGCCTGGTAGCCACATCAGGGCCACGGATCCGCGGCCAAAGATGTGGATCCACAACTTGGTTGTAGAGATATGCTCCCCCTATCTGCTCATGCTCTCCCCCCCTCTGGTTTTTCCCTATAAATACTAGAAATTCGTGTTGAGAAGGGATGAAGACTGGGAGTAAATTTTTTGCTTAATTTTAAGGTTTAGGATCATTCTTAGATAATTTATGAGAAGTTGTATCTTAGTTTTTGATTTGTAGTTCAGTTCAAAAATAAGTATGAGAGAGAAAGATATATATAATCCGATGTTGAAGTGACATCAATAAAGATTCAGACTTCTTTCTTCTCCAACTCACGGGTATGTTACATTTCAATTCAATGTTTTCTTTATTAGTAATGAGTAGCCAAATCTCTTCCTTCTAGGCTCACCGATCTCTTCTCTCTAGTCTTGATCTTAATTGATTTTAATGAAAAAGATTCAACTGAATCATTTGAATGCCTTAAACTAAGTCTTTCTTATAGAGAGTGTTATTGAAGGTACATGAGGATGGGAATGGATTTTGAACTTACTCTTGAAGTTAATCTTTAAAAAAAAATTTGTTTTTATTCCATGCTTGCTTTATTACTTTGATGGTTTAACATCAACTAAAAGAAAGATTTCAAAACTAAAGTTCTATTTCTAAAAGAAAATATCTTATTTGTTTTACTTGATCTCTTTTAGATACAAGACTAAAACTTTTGTTTATGATCTCATTAAGGCACTTAAACTTTTAAAAGAAAAATTTAGAGTTAGATAAAGAATAGTGAGCCTGGATCTCTCTTTATTAAATATAAACAAACATTACTCTCAAAGTTTTCTTCAAAAATCACTTATTTCAAAACCTATTCTATCTTTAGTTTTCTTTTAAACCACTTCTCTATTCTCCAACTTCTTTTCATATAAAAAACATCAACACTTAAACTTTTTTTTCTCAAAATACTGAAACGCTTGCATCATATCTATCCTCGTGGACATGACCCATTAGTCCTAAGGACACGGTACTATAATTTTTGCAATCAACTTCCCCAGCCAGTTGAGGAGACAATCGAGCAGTACAGGAAATCATCCGTGAAAAAATGGAAATAGTTTCTTTATGTTAAAGCTCTCCAAAGAGGCAGTATGGGACCATCAACTCCCTTCTGTTTTGATGTCATGGCTCAACTAGTCAACATACCTGCTCGAATCACTCTTTATAAGCTCCTGAGGCTTTCCAAGTCTACAAGGAATGCCTTAAGAGAAGCATTAGCAGATGCAGAGGTTTTTATGACCCAAATTTCTGCTATATGCAGAGAGAAAGACGACAACCATTGCCACCATACCTCAAAATAGTTTTTCTACATCACCTTCACCCCAGAAGACATGCAAGTTAAAGAAAAATATGATAGACTCCTATATTATACATGGTATATTAGATCATCTGAAGTGATTCATATTCAGGCTGATTTGGGATCCGTGTTGAGCAATATGCCCCGCGGGGTCATGCAGTATTTGAGGATCTCCACCCACCATTAAGCGCCACTCAGACAACCATCTATGGTTTTAACACCAATAGTTCAAGTACGATGGGAAAATCAAGCTCAGATGTCAAATTGGGGACTTGAGATCCGAGGTGACATGTTATGTCATTGACACTGACTCCTCATACAACTTGCTACTGGGACGACCTTGGATTCACCGCAACTCCGTCGTCCCATCCACTCTTCATCAAGTAATGAAGTACATTGATGAAGATGAAAAAGTGAGAACGTTGATTGCCGAAAGGCATCCGTTTAAAGGAGTCGAGAATTACTTCACTAATTCTCTCATCTATTAGGATTCTCTTGAGACTGATGAGAGTCCGCACCAAAAGAACCTGCTCTGGCAATGAAGCTGATACAGAGCTAAAAGAAAAAGAGTGTCTCTAGAAAATAAATCCCCTTATAATGAGTATTGATAAGTACAGTTTCAATACCACCGCCAATATCGAAGGTGAGTGGTTTATCAATGAAAATTTAGATTTTTCTTACTTTTTTGCATTTGCTCCTGATTCTGTACCGTCAGACACTAGTACTAATGTAAACAGTGACCTTTGGTCAGCAATGAACGCTCTGACATCATTTTGTGAACCAATAAAGTCATCATTTATGGTACGTGAAAAGATCGTAGACACACAATACTCTCTTTGAAGTACCAGCCAAGCGGGAGGGGGTCAAAAGCCAATTCTATTTGAAAAAATTTAGTCTGAGCCTATAGCTTATGAAAGCTCAATAGGATAATTCTGAATCTCCACAATTCTTTCATTATGGACAAAAGTCACTCCATATGATGAAAAGAATGGGGTATGATTTTACCAAGGAACTAGGGCTTAATTTTGGTAAAGGAAACAGGCATTGCTTCGTTCATTTGACTGAAAGGCAAAGACCCCGATTACTATCACAACACCCGAAGAGGATTCGGTTATGTATATATGCCAATCTCATCTGATTCTGAATCTAAAGAAGAGATCTATCATGATAACTCGTCAGCAACATCCTCGTGGGACTCAGATGTCCGTGTCAGCGATATCTTTGGAAGTCTCTCAGTGAATATGGTATCAACAAGCCATTTAGAAAATGACGGAGAAGATACCTTTAAATATGTAGAATTGATCCAATCGGACTCTGATCCATGAATTAAACACTTAAATACACTTTGAGATATACGCTTTGAATAATGCGAACCACCCACTAAAGATAAAGTGACTCAGATAAATCTTGGAGATGAGGCTAACTCTTATTTTCATAAGCGAAAGCTTGTCACCTGCTAAGAAAGAAGACTTAATACATCTCATATGAGAGTACAAAAATGTCTTCATTTGGAATTATGACGACATGCCCGAGCTCGATCCCCAGATTGCTACGCATCAACTCAACATCAACCTAGATGCCAAGTCAGTCAAACAAAAGCAACGACAGTTCATCCCGAGATCATGAAAGCAATCGAATCAGAAGTCAAGAAGCTCATAGACTCTAGTTTCATCAGAGAAGAGCAACATCCTGATTGAGTAGCCAATATAGTTCATGTTTCTAAGAAGAATGAAAAGATCTGAATTTGCATCGACTACTGCAATCTAAATGTCATTTGTACAAATGACGAATTCTCTCTCTCGATTACAGATGTTATGATTGACAATATTTGCGGTTTTGAGAGGATGTCTTTCATGGATGGCTTCTCGGGATATAATCAAATAAAAATGTACCCTGAAGATGAAAAGCTCACATCTTTTAGGACACCTTTGGGAGTATACTGCTACACAGTAATGCCTTTGGTTTGAAGAATGTTGTTGCAACTTATCAACAAGCTATGAATGTGATCTTCCATGAGTATATACGTAAGATCGTAGAATGCTACATCGACGATATCACTGTGAAAAGGCGTGAAAAAGGCAATCTCTCGTAGACCTAAAAAGAGTGTTCGACATCATGAAGATGAGTCTAACTAAGTCCTTCATGGGGGTAGCCAGTGGAATATTTTTTGGGTTGTCATTATATTCAAAGGAATTCACCTGGATCCCGAGAAAATCACGTCGTCCAAGAGATGCAACCTCCGAGAAATATCAAGGAACTTAGAGGCTTACAGGGACGATTGGCTTAAATCCGAAGATTTATATCAAATCTTTCAGGATGCTGCTAACCTTTCACCAAACTAATGAAGAAGGGGTCTCATTCATTTGGGACAGTGCTTGCCAAAAAGCATTCGAAGAGATCAAGGAGTATCTCACACACCTACTCGTTCTGGTAGCTCGAGTATCAGGAAAACCTTTTCTGTTGTATATCCGAGCTATGGATCATTCTTTTGGAGCTTTACTAGCTCAAAACAATAATCAAAACCATGAACAGGCAATCTACTTCTTGAATAGAACAATGATTGGGGTAGAGCATCGTTACAATCTGATCGAGAAAGAATGCTTAGCCTTAGTCTTCTCCATTCAGAAAATGTGACACTATCTTGTAGGGCAACACATTCACGTCATCTACAGAGTTAATCCCTTGGGATTACTCATAACAAGACCATCTTTGCTAAATTACAGATTAGCGAAATGTCTCATATTGCTCTCACAATACGAGATGCAATTCAAACCACAAAATGTGATTAAAGGTCAAGCTGTGGCAAATTTCCTAGCCATCATTTAGTTCCTAAAACTTTAAAACTTTATGATGATCTCCCAGACGAGATTGTAGAAGTTGACTTGATCAACGTCTCCTCAGAGGAACAAGTGTGGCAAAAATTCTTTGATGGAGCATCAAGGACAAGTCCCGAGATAAATATCATCGCAGGTGTGGCGGTAGTACTTATTTCCCTACTTAATTACGTGATCCCTCATGCATTCTCATTAACTGAGTCGTGTTCCAATAATGCTTCAGAATACAATGCTCTCTTAATTGGGATGCAACTTGTTGAAGAGATTGGAGTCAAAACTCTTGAAGCATACGATGACTCAATGCTCATCGTCAATCAGGTTCGTAGAGAGTATGAAGTCCTACATGAAGAATTGGTGCCCTATCACAACGCAAGCATTGATATGGCAGATAAATTTAAAAAAATCTACATTGATGATGTACCGCGTCAGCAAAATGCGCATGCAGATGCACTAGCGTCCATCGCTGCTTCATTGGCCCTTCCAGCCGAACCCACGGAGATAGTGCTTACTACTGTCGTGACTTGTATTGTTGTAAATTCGCCATTGAAGATAGTAAAACTCCAAGAGAAGACCTTCAAGTTAAATAGGTTCTTGAGACTTCGATAAGTTTCAAACCTAAAGAGTAGCGATTCCCTTACATTGACTTCGTCTTTTACGACATATTACCTGATGACCCCAAAGAAGCAGTTGCCATCAGAAGAAAAGCTCCTCGATTCTAGTAAAATGTGATCACGCGAACATTGTATCGCCGGTCGTATGATGAAATCTTACTACAATGCCTTTCACACAAAGAGGCGCAAGAGGTGCTCAAAGAAGCTTATGATGGTATGTATGGAGCACACAAACCTAAATCTAAGCTCGGAGACCAGCTTCGAAGACTTGGCTACTATTAGATGAAGATGATCCCTGATACCGTTGCTTATGCTAAGCGATTTCATGCCTGTCAGATCTACGGTGACTTCATCTATCAAGCACCAGGACATCTTCATGCAACATCCTCTTCATGGCCATTTGAGATGTGAGGAATGGATGTTATCGAACCCATCATCCTTCAACATCCAAAAGATATCGCTTTATTTTGGCTATAATAGATTACTTCTCTAAATGGATGGAAATCGTTCCCCTGAAGGAAGTAAAGACGTCAAACATGATCAAGTTCATCAAGCATCACATACTTTATTGTTTTGAAGTACCCCGACGAATTGTCCACGATAATGAACCCTAATTCGTCAGCCAAGCATTTCAGAGATTCTATAATAAATTTAGAATCTAAAGTGTGTCATCAACGGCATACTATCCTTCTACCAATAGTCTTGCAAAAGCCTTCAACTAGACTATTGAAAAGCTGCTTAAGAAGTTTGTTTCAACAAGCCAACGTAACTGGGATGACAAATTAGGCGAATGGTTGTGGGCTTATCGCATGATGGTGAGAACTCTAACAAAGTCCACAATATTTTTCTTGGTGTACAAATGTGTAGTTATACTTCTACTGTGTAAAATCACCTAGGGGGGTGAATAGGTGATGGCTAATTTAATGGTCACTAAATGCGAAATTAAAAACTATTATGATCCAAACTAAACTTCTTAAACTAAACACCACGTATAACTCAAGAGTGTAGCCGAATTCCCCGTGAAGGGCTCTGGACTAACTCCTCAAGATTCCTCTAAATAAGAGTTGAGGTGCCGCGTTGGCTCTCTTGGTTGAATACAAGTGTTAGCAAACAATCCCCAAGCATATACAATTAAGCACACAATATATCAAGCATATAAAGATAAAGACAATAATAGCATGCAAGATATAAAGACAAGAGTAAGAGATAGAGAGTGAGCAATCGCAAACACGGGAGATTTGTTTCGAGGTTCGAGCACCCTTGCTCTACGTCCCCGCCTTCACACTTGAAGGATTTTCACTATAATCGATCCCATTGGATCACTCGGTGTCGTAACACCTACAAGGCGAGTTCACACTTGAACTCCTTGGACTCTCTAGTCCCGTACACACCGCAAGCCCACTAGCTCGCCGAGGCCGCACCTCAAACAAAGAGTTCACACACGAACTCGAAAGACCGCGAACACAACCGTCCGCCTCCTCAAAGCAAATAAGAAGTCTTTGGTGATCACAATACTTTGATCACCTAAAAACAATCTCACAAGAACACTCCTATAGGATGAATATGTCAATGGATTGCTCAAGTGTTTGTGAGAAAAGAAGGATTGAAATGGTGGAGGAAAACTCAAGAAAATCACTTTAAACACTCTTGATAAACTCCCCTTTTGATTGGAAATATTTGCTCTCAAATAAGTGGAGAAAACCTCTTGAAAGAGTGGGAAAAACTGTTGTAAAAATCCACTTCAAATCTTGTAGAAAACAGCCCCCAAATGGCCCAATTTATAGGGCTCCAGAAACTAGCCGTTAGAGGCCAGAACTGGGCTGTCGGTCGACCGCCCGGTCGACCGGCCAACGGTCAGATTTCTGACCGTTGAGGCAACGGTCGACCGTGGCCAGGATACAGAGAGCACTGCTCTCTGTCCGGTCGACCGGTCGGTCGACCGGGGCCTTTCCAGAGAGCAGAGCTCTCTGGACGGTCGACCGGGTCGGTCGACCTGCCCTCCTGCCAGAACAGGCGTGCACGTCTGTGCACGTCGGTCGACCGCCCGGTCGACCAACTTCAGACTTCGGTCGACCGGTCGGTCAACCGGCTGAAGCTTGGAAACAGAATTTCAGGGATTAAAATGTTGGTCGTTTTGGCTTAAATAAAATCCCATAAAATCATGAAAAATCTATAAAAATAGTTTTAACAGTTTACTTTGATAAACAAACATGCTTGCACAAAATCAAGACATGTTACAAAAGATTTGAACTATTTTTGTAACTTGAAAAAATTGGCTCAAAACAAAAACTGTATTTTTCCAAATTGATTTTTCCAAAAACTTGTTTTTCCAAAACTTCACCAAATACAAAAACAAGATATTTAAACTCTTTTAAAGCATAGTGTGTATGGATATAATCCACTACACAAATATGGTGAAATATCTATGCTTTTGACATTAAGCACTAAACACGGTTTTGGTTAAAACATATAAACTTGGAATACCAAAAATCAAACTGGTATTTTGTCAAAATGAAAATTCTTTTCTAAAATGAAAATTCTTTAATGAAAACTCATCTAATCAAGAGTGTGTGTGTGTGTATGGTATACTTGAGCAATCCACCAACTATTCTATCCTTTACATTTTATCTAAAACAAAATCTTAACAAAACAAACCTAGACACAAGTCTTGATCTTGAAGTCTTCACTTGAAGTCTTCTCATCTTCTTGACTTGGTCCAAACACGATCCAACAAGCTCGACTCCTCTTGAGTACTTGATGTGATCTTGATGTATAGGCTCATGAATCAAACGGTGCTAGCTCCAAAACTTGACTTTAATCCTTTGTTGAAGCTCCACACCTACTAATATTTTGATCATGAATCTGTCACTAATTAAACACAAGATCATTAGTACTATAACTACATGAGTTGATCATCATCAAAACTAGAGTGATGGGCCTTCGGGCCAACATACTAGAGATTTAAATCCCATCCCTCCGAGTTGCCTTGACAAGTAGGATGACGGATTAAGAGAAGCATCGATTGCCCCTCCAAGAGTTGGAAGCTTTAGACGACAAATGTCTGCAAACCCAATAACAAATCAAGCTCTATCAAGCCTGAATTTTTAGAGCTTTTAATAAAAAAGTCAGAGAACAAATTTTCAAGAAGGCCAGCCTTGTCTTAGCTGTCAGAAAACCCATGGTTATGGCATATAAGACAAAAGAAAAATTCAAACCCAAATGGGAAGGACCATTTGTAGCAGAGTCAGTCTACTCAAATGGAGCATACTGCCTCATAACTCTGGACAGTGAAACACTCATGATTCTGATCAATGACAGATTCTTGAAAAAGTACTATCTTTAAAGGGAATCTTCTCATGATCAAGTTAATACTACACCTCTGATCGAAGCTTCATCCTATCAATCAGATGAATTAGAATTTGAGATCCAAGATGTTTTGAAGAGCGCCAAAGAGGAGATTCCTCATTCAAAGGATCATATCACAGACAATCGATGCCGAGCCGACCAAGCATTGTTGACATCATGATGCATGATGTTAATATTAAAGAAATAAAATTAGAAACTTCGGTTGTGGCTTTGTCACTTTTCTCATGATCAGGATAACATTACACCTCTGATTAAAGCTCCACCCTGATTAATCAGATGGATTAGGGTTTGAGATCTAAGTTGTTTAGAAGAGCGCCAAAGAAGAACTTTCTCATTCAACGGATCACATCACAGTCGATCGACGCCGAACCGACCGAACATTGCTGACATCATGATGCATGATGTTAATATCAAAAAAATAAAGTTAGAAACTTCAGTTTTTTGCCTTATTACACTTTATAGTATATAGACATGCACCCACCTTCAACTTAGAAGAATATGATAAATTTTGAAGTCGAGCGTGCCTAAGCAACAGTTTTAGGCACTCTTCTTTCTGATCATTCTTCTTGGTCCAGTTGTCTAGCCTAACTCTTCAATATGTAATGATGGCATACCTCCCTGCTTCTATTCGATCGATTAAGTTCGCCCCAATGATAAAGGATCCGAACAATCAGATGACTTGAATGAGTTTATGTGATGGCTTATCAAACCAACTCATTGAAGAAGGTTCGTGATGAATCTTTGTAAAATCTTTCCATTATATCCACATTCATATCAAGATGTAGTGATCAATTGACTCTCATGGAGGATCGAATGAGCTTATCTGATGGCCTATCAAGCCAAACTCATCGTGATGCATCTTTTGTAGAACCTTTCCATTGTTTTTACATTCATATCAAAATGAGGCAACTAAATGAGAATCAAATAAGACACTACAAGGAGGCTATCTCTAGACAAAACCCTCATGGACAGGTCTACCTCTGTGGCCCCTTGCTTATTTGCAGGAGGCATACTACACTACATCTAACGCATCTGACGGCTAAAGGATAGAGGAAACAGTTGGCATTTAGCCCAACAAAAAAAAATTCTCGACAACTCTTCATGCTGGGGGGAATATCATGACTAGCCCAAATCAAACAGTAGTTGGTAAAGGCATACCAAATCTATTAATAGTTGAAGGTTTGTTAAAAAACCTGAAGGACCTGATCCCTCCTTCCCCTCTAAAATCCCTTACCAATTTCTGTCCATAGAATGGTACGACCACACAAAAGCTGTAATTGTTACCCCGGTGAAATAATCACAAAGCAAACCTGTCATGCTAACATTATACCTATGACATACCCCGCTATTAGGTTAATATTATACCTCTAACAACGATTTTCTTCAATGTCCTCTATGAATAAAAATTTCAACTTGTCAATCCTCTTCAACAGAATGATGAGTCTATTAAAATTGCTCAAATCGCAAATTTCTTGGTCAAGTTAAATACTACACCTCTGACCAAGATTGCTCATATCATAATGAAAATCACTATTAGGTTAATATTATCCCTTAAACAGTGATTTCTCTTAATTTCTCAAGCGCATAAAATTTTAACTTGTCAATTCTCTTTAATAAAATGATGGATCCACTAAATTGCTCAAATCGCAAAATGTCTCGGTTACATTAAACACAACACCTCTGATCAAAATTGTTCATATCACAATATAAATCCATGTTAAGTTAATATTATAATTATGATAGTGATTCTTTCGATTTTTCCAACAGAAACGAGAAGTTTGATGCTAAGTTAAATATCACACCTCTAGCATCCATTTCATTGTTCAGTTAAATACTATACCTATGGCAATGGTCTTTCCTCGAGCTTTCTTATCGAAATCGAGACATCAAATACTAAGTTAATATCGTACCTCTGGCATTCATCTCACTGTTAAGTTAACACTAAACCTATGATAGTTATTTTCTCAGTTTTTAAAATGAAAACGAGATCTCCTTGATGCTAAGTTAATATCATACATCTAGCACATATATCCTTGTCAAGTTAATATCACACCTCTGACAATTTAATTTGCTTCCAATTGTAAATCCAAAAACCTATCATGTTAACATTACACTACTGACGGCAAAAATCTCCATAAATCCCCAATGGATCAAACCCACTTGTTATTCTCATCAATAGAATAGCAAGTCCACAAAAATTCATTCAAATCATGACTTCAATTCCTATCAAGTTAAACATTACACCTCTGATAGTAACCTTTTTAAATTCCTTAATGGAATTATTAAACTTTGAGTTTGGTATGTTAATCATGAACTCTAGCAATCAAATTAAATCTCTTTCATTCGTCTATTTTACAAACACAAAATCATAAAGATAAAATGAAGGCAAAATTATCACTTTTATTATTATTCATACCAAAATTATAAAAGTGATACAAACACTCTCTTATTCAATAAGATAGAGTGTTATAAAAGAAGTTAGTCTCACTCAGTGAGAGAATTTATTTGGTCCCTAAGACACTTAATGTCCCTTTAACATGCCTTTTTGACCTTAGCCAGAGCCTGGGCCCTCAGCTCCTTATCCTACCAAAATGTCTTTGAAACCAGGTGTGCCTGGAGAGCTTCTATCACGCCCCACTAAACAAACTACACTATTACGAGTACGGATGAGAATCAGTGACGTGTTATTATTATTATTATTATGCTAAGCCTCAATACAAGAAAGTTCAATACATTGAAGTTATAACATATTTCAGCTTTACTACACAAGTACAAAATGCCACAAAAGTCTGCATTATTACATTAAAGAAGACAAAGTACATAAAATATAAGATCCTCAGAACTAAAAGTTGATGTAACACTAGCCCTGAAATTCTGCCACGTGATCGAAGTACTCCTAGTCCTGAGGTGCTTCTGAACTTAGATCTGAGTAAGCAAACTCAGGATCGTCAATAAGCGACCTAGTGAGTGGTAAAAAAGAAGGGAAAGATGCAATAACATGTACATATATAGAACTCAAGACATCAATAATATCATGGCATGCATAACATCGGAAGATATAAGATAAATACGCATTAGTGTAACATATGTTAACAGTTTAACATTTACATGCCTACTATATTTTATATACTGTAATTTATCATCAGAAGTATACTATTGAATGTTTTATTTGAAATTGATAGATAGAGACGGGTTCTGTGCTTGAGGTGGGTCTCATACATACCCGGAACCACGGCCCCAGTTTTTTGGCACTGAACCAGACCCGTATTGCTAGATACTCAGTAACAATAACAGTAATCCTAGTAATATAATCCTAGTAATATCAGGTGGATGACAGTCATCCCCGGGAACCCTGTAGTGGAACCCTCATTTCGGTTGCGCAACCATATCCTAGGTCCACCTAAAATACCGATATCATCTCTCCTCTATCAATTTTCTTACCCAGTAAAAATATTTAAATATCAGTGTTACCTAAATAACTGGACTCAATCAATATCACTGTGTATATCAAAGTATTCATGACAACAATATTTTTCAGCAATTTCAGTAACATAAATTCTTTTACTTCAGATAATATACATGCATAACCATTCAAATATCATAAGTTAATCAAATATAATATTCAAGATGATTTATCTAATTTTTTGATTTTTTGTATTAATAATTTTTTTAATCCATTTTCTCTAAAAGCAACCATTTAATAATTCCACAATATTATTTTTAAAATTTATAGCTATTAATCTACAACATATAAAATAGTTACATGCTGTAGGGGCCGGAAAGTTTGGTGGTCGGAGAAAGTGGTTTTAGCTGTAAAAGATTTCCTTGATTCAAGCGAAACGATTACAACCAAAAGAACTACTCTTCCCTCTTTTCCAGTTACAAGGGAGGGAGGATGTCTGAATCTTCCCTTTGTTTAAAGCTGGGTTCTTCGTGTGGCGATGGAGAGTGAATCTTGTTCTCCGTTGACCAGATGACCGTCCTGGACCGTCGGGGGTCTTCTCTTCGGTCGGTAGAAAGAGTAACTCAGCTCCGTCTACCAAAACTCTCAAAGAGGAGGTAGGCGAAGAGCGGCTAGTACTCAGTAAGCTCGCTGAAGAGTCGTGCTTCCCTCTTGATGATCCTCTTGCCTGGATCGATTTTGATGATGCCTTATCTCAAAGCTCTCTCCCTTCAAAACTCCGATCTCCGCCCCCTCCTCATAGCAAACAAGGCTATTTATAGGGGTCTCAGGGGGTGAAGGTGCCTCCTGAAAACGCTCCCGAATGAGGGGCCACTACCCGCTACATGCGCGGTGACTGGCCCCGCAATCAGGGCAGTTGCAACTGAGACGCGGGCGTTGGGCCGAACGCGCCTTGAAGTTTGAGACGCGGGCGTCGAGCCAAACGCGCCTTGAAGTTTGAGACGCGGGCTTCAGGCCTTCACGTCTGGATGCTGAGGCGCGGGCGTCGGGCCGACGCGCCTTGATGCTGAGACGCGGGCTTCGGGCCGACGCGTCTGAACGTTGAGACGCGGGTGTAGAGCCAACGCGTCTTAATGCTGAGACGCGAGCATCGATTCCTCGCGTCTAGAGCTTGAGACTCTGCTTCCTTAATGGCTGGTCTGTTAGTCATTTTTAGACAGCCTACAGAACCCCCTCCAAAGTTTCTGATATTCCGCAGTTGAATGGGACGGATTTCGGAATACTTTGGATCTTAGCCGTGTTCGCGTTTATGACTGGACTGTTGATGCTTCGGGTTTGATCTTATCTGGAATTGGTCTTCGTGAGTGTACTGTTGAACTCTTTGAAGCCGTCAGAGTTGATCGTGTTGAGTGTCTAGATACACAGTCTAGACCTCCCCGATTGCTTTTAGTCTGTCACGGGTGCGCTTTTGGCCGGGAGTGGTTGGTTGTCTGTTTGCGTCAGTGTACTGTTGAACTGACTTGCAGAAGCAGGAGACTGGACGCAGGTTCCCTTTTGAAAAAGCAGAGACTGCTTTAAAGACGCGACTTCTTAGCGAGACGCGGCATTAATCCCACAGGGTGAGACGCGGTCATCAGTCTACCGGAACTTAGATTTCACTAAGTCCTTTTACTGAGACGCAGCGTCAATCATAAAGTGAGACGCGGTCATCATTTCATAAGAACTTAGATTCTACTAAGTCCTTTTGATGAGACGCGGCTGTCAGTCCCTGAGACGCAGCGTCAATCACAAGGTGAGACGCAGCTCTGAATAACGCAAATCTGTCTTGCGCGGATCGGGCAGACGCAAGAGATGCAGCCTTGTCTGCTGAAGGGACGCGGCTTTCCCACCTGCGTCTAATGTGATCTGACTCAAGATTTTAAGAGATCTTTGCTCGTCAGGTCTTCACTGTCGATTGGGATTCCGAGTCATCCGTTGATTCCCAAGGCAGTTATCCACGCGTCAACTCCTTATTGGACTCAGGAGTTACTGCCCTTGGACGCAAAACCGATGCGGGCGGTTGAAAACCGGCGCTTGCGACGGTTCCCAAAGCGGCGTTCCACGCGTCAATCCTTCACTGGGCTTTGACAATCGTGCGTGGCGGTTCCAATTAACGCCTCATTAATGGCAGTTATTAGGGCCTGCCTATAAATAGGGTGCGCTCCCCTTCTATAATCCAAGCTTGGATTATTTCTCTTTGGTGGATTGCTCTGAGAAGTCCCACCTTCTTCAGAAAAGAGTTTCTTGATAGGGACTCCGTCTGCATGGACGAAGGTAATTCCGAGGATGAAGATGACCCAGAGCTCTCACGCTTCGGTTTGGTCTCTTCAAGAAGAACCCCCTCTCGGACATCTTGGACGCCTGCGTTTGGGTGCAGAGAGGCCAACTCTGGCCAGAGGTCTCTGCTGGTATGTCCCCCGATGATGTGTATAGCCTGAACTTCGGCATGATGATCTGAATGAAGTCCCGGTGCATTCCTCCTCTGGAATTTGTGCCAGTGACTTGACTTCTCTGAATGCAGGCGCTTGACGCTGGCTTTGCCCATTGCGTTTTACTGCCTTGGCGCGTTTCAGACCTGAATCTTGCAACTCCTGTTCACCCAACAGAGAGATGTCAATTTTTTTGGCGTTCTGAAATTCTTTGCGTCTGGTGCATTAGGCGCGGGTACAAACTGAGGCCGCGTTTGAATCCTATGCGTGGCGCAGTTTGACTTGCGTCTGTTTGACTGTGCGGGTCATTCCCGCGTCTGAAGTCTTGAATGGCTGCCGCGTTCTGTTACTCAGTTTCCTTTATAAAAATGTACTGAGTTCCAGATTTTCTGACTCTCTTGCTTATTCTTTGCAGGTAGGCTTGCTTGTCCTTTTTCAGGTTTGCTGGGCCCCAGAAAGAATATACCGGCTGGCGAACTTGCTCCACGTTCGTTTGTGAGAGATTAAATTATGGTCCTCGTCGTTTGTGAGAGATTAAATTATATCTCTGACGAGGACCCAACCCTCGCCAAGGTCTCTTCAGATCTGGTGCAAGAGATGGATAGGCCGAGTATCGGCGAGGGTGGTCCGGCGGTTACGGTGGCGGAAAAGATCCTCTTCCTCTCCCAACTCCAGAAGTGACATCGAGGACATTCCGTTGGATGGCCTGCTGGGGAAAGGGATGGTGATGAATGCAGGACTCTCTGCTGCCGCTGGACCGAGTGGAGGGTGGCATCCTTTGTGATGACTCCGAAACTTCCTCTCTCACCCCAAGAGTGACTCCATGTTTGTTGGATGATCTGCTAGGGAAAGAGACGCGCCTGAACGAAGGGTTGTGTAACGCCCCGGTCCGGAGGGTACGGGGACGTCACTGCGACGTACATACGCAGGTCCGAAATACCCTTACGTATATACGCTAAGCATCAGTACAGACAAGAACCAGAGTACGACAAAGCGTAGCGTCCTTTCATATGCCAACATAAGAAGTACAAGGTACAAGGTTATCACAGAATGTGACATATATTACATATCGCATGCATCATATATCACAGCCAAACTCAAAAGTACGATTTACAAGATAATTACAAAGATGCTCACGAGCTGAAGAAAGGTTCCGCGAGCCAAAAGGAAAGTCTGGGATGACAGCAACCGAAACTAATCAGCCTGCTCAAAAAGGAGAGCTTGGTCTTCCACAGAAGGCTCCACCTCGATCCAAAGTTCGGAACCTGAACATACAAATTCAAGGGAGTCAGGACCTCCCAACAAGTAGAGCAGGTAACAGCCGAGTGGCAAAAGAAACATGTAACGCCCCGATTCCAGCGATACGGGGACGTTACTGCAACGTATATACGTAGGTCAGAACTACCCTCCCGTATATACGCTAAGCATCAGTACAGACAAGAATCAGAGTACGGAAGCAAATGGTGCATTATACATTCCAACACATATATATACAATCACAGAGTTATCACCAGAGTGATTACAATATTACATGAATATCATATCACTAACATGCGCAAATGCGAGAGTACAAGGAATATACATGAATAAACAGTATAAAGGGAGCTCGCATACAAGTATACAAGGATGTATAAGTATGAAAAGTATAAAAGAGCACTCACGAGTTTGCTAGGGAAACTCGAGAGGCACAAAGGGGGTCTGGAAGGATGTAGCCCTGGACGGTCAGCTGGAGGTCCACGCTACCGCTGCGCTACTCTGAGCAGCAAAGGAGGAAATCTACGCGCTCCGGGCTCCGGGACCTGGACATGAGAATCCAGGGGAGTCAGTGAAACTCCCCAGTCGAGTATGATACAAAAGCCAGGTGGCGAGCCAGGATGAGCACAAGTGTCAAGTACAGAAGACAGGAGGGTTAGAACACAATTGAAGTATATATGAATAGGTATAACATAATATCCATGAAACAGGAAAATCCAAGTAAAACTGGTTGTGTGCAAAAGTGATTGTATACGCTTAGGTCACGGTCCCATGAGACTAGTACATCGAAGGAATAATCCAAACAAGGAAACCCTCATATATATACTTTTGTCTCATGCCACCGAATATCCAAGCGTATATAATCAGAGTTGCAATTCGTATGATAGTAACAGGAATACAGAACAATAATGATCAGGGGTCCATAACACGTGTAACGGGAGTCATAACAGTAAAATATAACAGGAATCATCGCAGGTACACATAACAGAAACTATAACAGGAAACATAACTGACATCTATTGTTATTATTACTCGTCTGACTCATATATCTCGGCATGTGTCCAGGTGTGCACCCCAACACACATACATCCATATATAAGCGAGTCGAGGGTTGTTAACGGAAGCAGATGGAGAACTGACAGAGCTTCTTATAGTGGTTCACATACACCGGGGACCAGTTTGTTGGTCCAACGGTTCCCACCACCTGGGACCGGTTTGGAGGCCCAAAGTCCCCCTATATGTACTCATGTGGGCCCTAAGTCCCTCTATAGTCGTCCGCCAAATATATATATCATATCCATCACTATAAGCAAGGTATCATTCCGGCATCCATCACTTCCTCCCATACCCCATACAAGTTGTCCTTTTTATGATTTATTAACATAATTATCAGATTAAGGGAATGAGCAATATCATAACAGTAATACATAACAGTGATCAGTACATAACAGTAATCAGGTGTTACATCCCCTTTATCGTGATAATTATAAGAATCGGTGTATCATGCTTGGTGTCAAGAGATAGCATGACAAGTGGTTATATGAATCAAGTAACCAGTCAAGTCAGGAGATAGATGATAGTCTGGGTAAGTCATGGTACAACATAAAGGTCTTGCCAAATAGTGGCATGTCAGGTAGTCAGGTCAGGTGATAACACAGTTACCAAGTGATATACATGTGTTAAAAGGAAACATGAAATTGACAGGTCTGGAATAATAGCATGGCGAGTGATGACATATCAGGAACCAAGAATACAACGACCACGAAGGGTCTGCCACGCATAGTATGTAAACAGTAAAAGATATATGGAATAAAGTATATGAAAACATGAAGCAAATAAATGAAATAAGAATGCAAGAAGGTAGCGAGTAAGAATACTCGCCCAAATCACCAAAACGCCGAAATATCCGGAATCCACTGAAGTTCGGGATGCGAGGGGAGAGAGAAGGAGAAAAGGTAAGATGATGTTAGCCAAGAGACAAGTCAAACAATACCAATATATGATATAAGTCTATAGACTAAGGTTCATGTTCAAGGAAGTAACCAATCAGAACAGACAGCCAGAATTAGTCGACTAGGTTGGAAGAGTAGTCGACTAATAGAGGGGTTAGTCGACTAGGAATATGGGGTAGTCGACTAATACTGTGATCCAGAGAGTTAGATGTCTGATTCAGGAAAAGTTAGTCGACTGGATGAATTGAGTAGTCGACTAATCAGGGAACTATAAGTCGACTAACAGATACTTAAGTCGACTAAGTCTAAGATACAGAGAATTGGGGTTTTGGTTCAGGAATAGGTTAGTCGACTAGGGAGGAATAATTAGTCGACTAGGGGTGTCAAGTCGACTAATAGTTTAGGCATAAGTCGACTAGAGCCGAGAGTTGGGGTTTCTAGTTCAGGATAGATTAGTCGACTAGGGTCAAGGGTGTAGTCGACTAAGGGGGTCTCTAGTCGACTGGTCACTGAGGTAAGTCGACTAATACTGTGTTTCCAGAAAATGGTTAATTTTCAAATGAAAGGGTTAGTCGACTAATGGCTAGGTCAAGTCGACTAATAATGGGAAAACAGCAAACAGAACAGATTCTAGGGTTTTGGTTTGATGACTAATTAATCATGGATTTGAAGACATATTTGCACAAGATATGTAAATACAAACATACTAAGAATAAATCAAGTCTAGATGAGGAAGATTACTCACCAAATTGATGATGGAGAGGAAGAGGAAAGGTAGAGTTGGTGATGATCCTTGAGGAAGAGGGAGATGGGGGAGTTGTTGTTGGTGGTGATGGAGGAGGTGGAGCTTGGCCGGAGTTGGGAGGAGTCCTCGCCGGCGACTTGGCCGGAGGTGGCTGGCCGGAGGTGAGGTCGGCCGGCTCTCTTGGAGAAGAAGAAGAAGAAGAAAGAAATGAGAAGAGAAGAAAATGAAAAAGAAGTGAAATGTAAAGGAAGGATATTTATATGTTTAGGATTTTATGAAGGAGATGCAAATCAAATGGAAGTGAGGGGGTTTGGTGTAAAAGGAAGGGGAGGTGAGGTGTCTCTCAAGGGGACACTTGGCCGGCCATGGGGAGAGGGAAAAGAGATGCATTTAATGGGGTAGGTGGAGATATTTGTGGTGGAGTTTATGGAATTTTGGAATTGTTGGAATTTTGGAAAATAGAATTCTTGTGGTTGTGGAGGAAGGAAAGAAATAAAGGAAGAGGAAAAGAAATTATAATGAGAAGATATTTTCTCTTGGAAAGGAAATTAGAAATAATAGAAGTGGCGGATTCCCGGGATTCAGTTGCGGATGCGGAAATCCTTCGGGAAAATACCGGAATCGTCCGAAATTCAAGTATCTCGGAACGACCCGAAATAAACATCAAAAATCCATAATATTATATTAAGAATAATAGTGAAATCCTTTTTAAGAAATACTTTATAGTTTTAAAGATAAAAATCCTGGAATCAGTTACCTACCGACTCCGGTGGAAGATCCATAAATTCGTAAAATCATCAGAAAAAGTATTTAAATAATAAACATAATTCTAAGAAGAAATGTCTAAAGAATCTTCTAGAAATTCTAAACAGTTGGTAAGATAAAAATTCGGGAATCGATCAGCGACACTGGTCGACACCGGTTTTGAAGAAATTCATTTTAATTCTAGAAAATTCCAGAAATTCACATAAAATCTAATATATTAGAAAATGATATTTGAAATTGAAATTGGTCAAATACGGGAAGTAAATCGAAAAATACGATCGAAAAACTGAATACGCAATTAAGTACGTATTCCGGGAACGGGGTATTACAATCTACCCACCTTACAAAAAATTGCGTCCTCGCAATTTCGCTAAGGGGTAAATTGAACACAAAGGGGACATGGACGGGATAAAGGCTTCATAAAACCAAAACAGGGGGATATATGGAAGGGATTAGGAATCAAAGGAAAGATCGTCAAGGAGGGATTTGAAATCAAAGGAAAGATAGTCAAGAAATAGATAACTCTGCACTTGTAGTTGGAATGTATAACCAAGACTCAAGCGTTCCAGTTGCAAAATTATTTCCATTAATTTTGCCATCTGGACGTACTGAGGAAGTTAGAGCCTAAGCTCTGATACCAACCTGTAACGCCCCGATTCCAGCGATACGGGGACGTTACTGCAACGTATATACGTAGGTCAGAACTACCCTCCCGTATATACGCTAAGCATCAGTACAGACAAGAATCAGAGTACGGAAGCAAATGGTGCATTATACATTCCAACACATATATATACAATCACAGAGTTATCACCAGAGTGATTACAATATTACATGAATATCATATCACTAACATGCGCAAATGCGAGAGTACAAGGAATATACATGAATAAACAGTATAAAAGGGAGCTCGCATACAAGTATACAAGGATGTATAAGTATGAAAAGTATAAAAGAGCACTCACGAGTTTGCTAGGGAAACTCGAGAGGCACAAAGGGGTCTGGAAGGATGTAGCCCTGGACGGTCAGCTGGAGGTCCACGCTACCGCTGCGCTACTCTGAGCAGCAAAGGAGGAAATCTACGCGCTCCGGGCTCCGGGACCTGGACATGAGAATCCAGGGGAGTCAGTGAAACTCCCCAGGCGAGTATGATACAAAAGCCAGGTGGCGAGCCAGGATGAGCACAAGTGTCAAGTACAGAAGACAGGAGGGTTAGAACACAATTGAAGTATATATGAATAGGTATAACATAATATCCATGAAACAGGAAAATCCAAGTAAAACTGGTTGTGTGCAAAAGTGATTGTATACGCTTAGGTCACGGTCCCATGAGACTAGTACATCGAAGGAATAATCCAAACAAGGAAACCCTCATATATATACCTTTTGTCTCATGCCACCGAATATCCAAGCGTATATAATCAGAGTTGCAATTCGTATGATAGTAACAGGAATACAGAACAATAATGATCAGGGGTCCATAACACGTGTAACGGGAGTCATAACAGTAAAATATAACAGGAATCATCGCAGGTACACATAACAGAAACTATAACAGGAAACATAACTGACATCTATTGTTATTATTACTCGTCTGACTCATATATCTCGGCATGTGTCCAGGTGTGCACCCCAACACACATACATCCATATATAAGCGAGTCGAGGGTTGTTAACGGAAGCAGATGGAGAACTGACAGAGCTTCTTATAGTGGTTCACATACACCGGGGACCAGTTTGTTGGTCCAACGGTTCCCACCACCTGGGACCGGTTTGGAGGCCCAAAGTCCCCCTATATGTACTCATGTGGGCCCTAAGTCCCACTATAGTCGTCCGCCAAATATATATATCATATCCATCACTATAAGCAAGGTATCATTCCGGCATCCATCACTTCCTCCCATACCCCATACAAGTTGTCCTTTTTATGATTTATTAACATAATTATCAGATTAAGGGAATGAGCAATATCATAACAGTAATACATAACAGTGATCAGTACATAACAGTAATCAGGTGTTACATCCCCTTTATCGTGATAATTATAAGAATCGGTGTATCATGCTTGGTGTCAAGAGATAGCATGACAAGTGGTGATATGAATCAAGTAACCAGTCAAGTCAGGAGATAGATGATAGTCTGGGTAAGTCATGGTACAACATAAAGGTCTTGCCAAATAGTGGCATGTCAGGTAGTCAGGTCAGGTGATAACACAGTTACCAAGTGATATACATGTGTTAAAAGGAAACATGAAATTGACAGGTCTGGAATAATAGCATGGCGAGTGATGACATATCAGGAACCAAGAATACAACGACCACGAAGGGTCTGCCACGCATAGTATGTAAACAGTAAAAGATATATGGAATAAAGTATATGAAAACATGAAGCAAATAAATGAAATAAGAATGCAAGAAGGTAGCGAGTAAGAATACTCGCCCAAATCACCAAAACGCCGAAATATCCGGAATCCACTGAAGTTCGGGATGCGCCATAACCTGTGATATAAATATGTAGAGAGAAGGGGAGAGAGAAGGAGAAAAGGTAAGATGATGTTAGCCAAGAGACAAGTCAAACAATACCAATATATGATATAAGTCTATAGACTAAGGTTCATGTTCAAGGAAGTAACCAATCAGAACAGACAGCCAGAATTAGTCGACTAGGTTGGAAGAGTAGTCGACTAATAGAGGGGTTAGTCGACTAGGAATATGGGGTAGTCGACTAATACTGTGATCCAGAGAGTTAGATGTCTGATTCAGGAAAAGTTAGTCGACTGGATGAATTGAGTAGTCGACTAATCAGGGAACTATAAGTCGACTAACAGATACTTAAGTCGACTAAGTCTAAGATACAGAGAATTGGGGTTTTGGTTCAGGAATAGGTTAGTCGACTAGGGAGGAATAATTAGTCGACTAGGGGTGTCAAGTCGACTAATAGTTTAGGCATAAGTCGACTAGAGCCGAGAGTTGGGGTTTCTAGTTCAGGATAGATTAGTCGACTAGGGTCAAGGGTGTAGTCGACTAAGGGGGTCTCTAGTCGACTGGTCACTGAGGTAAGTCGACTAATACTGTGTTTCCAGAAAATGGTTAATTTTCAAATGAAAGGGTTAGTCGACTAATGGCTAGGTCAAGTCGACTAATAATGGGAAAACAGCAAACAGAACAGATTCTAGGGTTTTGGTTTGATGACTAATTAATCATGGATTTGAAGACATATTTGCACAAGATATGTAAATACAAACATACTAAGAATAAATCAAGTCTAGATGAGGAAGATTACTCACCAAATTGATGATGGAGAGGAAGAGGAAAGGTAGAGTTGGTGATGATCCTTGAGGAAGAGGGAGATGGGGGAGTTGTTGTTGTTGGTGATGGAGGAGGTGGAGCTTGGCCGGAGTTGGGAGGAGTCCTCGCCGGCGACTTGGCCGGAGGTGGCTGGCCGGAGGTGAGGTCGGCCGGCTCTCTTGGAGAAGAAGAAGAAGAAGAAAGAAATGAGAAGAGAAGAAAATGAAAAGAAGTGAAATGTAAAGGAAGGATATTTATATGTTTAGGATTTTATGAAGGAGATGCAAATCAAATGGAAGTGAGGGGGTTTGGTGTAAAAGGAAGGGGAGGTGAGGTGTCTCTCAAGGGGACACTTGGCCGGCCATGGGGAGAGGGAAAAGAGATGCATTTAATGGGGTAGGTGGAGATATTTGTGGTGGAGTTTATGGAATTTTGGAAAATAGAATTCTTGTGGTTGTGGAGGAAGGAAAGAAATAAAGGAAGAGGAAAAGAAATTATAATGAGAAGATATTTTCTCTTGGAAAGGAAATTAGAAATAATAGAAGTGGCGGATTCCCGGGATTCAGTTGCGGATGCGGAAATCCTTCTGGAAAATACCGGAATCGTCCGAAATTCAAGTATCTCGGAACGACCCGAAATAAACATCAAAAATCCATAATATTATATTAAGAATAATAGTGAAATCCTTTTTAAGAAATACTTTATAGTTTTAAAGATAAAAATCCTGGAATCAGTTACCTACCGACTCCGGTGGAAGATCCATAAATTCGTAAAATCATCAGAAAAAGTATTTAAATAATAAACATAATTCTAAGAAGAAATGTCTAAAGAATCTTCTAGAAATTCTAAACAGTTGGTAAGATAAAAATTCGGGAATCGATCAGCGACACTGGTCGACACCGGTTTTGAAGAAATTCATTTTAATTCTAGAAAATTCCAGAAATTCACATAAAATCTAATATATTAGAAAATGATATTTGAAATTGAAATTGGTCAAATACGGGAAGTAAATCGAAAAATACGATCGAAAAACTGAATACGCAATTAAGTACGTATTCCGGGAACGGGGTATTACAAAACATGAGCATGAGAGTTGGTACGATAACATGTGAAATCAGCCAGCAAGTAAAAGGAGCACAACATAATATAAACGGATGGGCAATGTATACACTTAAACTACGGCTTCACGAGACTAGTACCTCGAGGGAATAATCCAAACAAGGAAACCCTCATCTATATACCTTTATCTCATGTCACCAGAATCCAGGTGCATACCACACCCACAATTAGCGTCTTTTATCATTATCATTATTATAGCTCACCTTACCCTGATATCTAGCTATGTGGACTAGCGTCCCAGCACACATAGATCCATATCCCAGTAAAGCAAGGTTGTTATTGGAAACCAGCGGGGGTATCAACGAACTATGTTTACAGTGGGTCCCATACATACCCGGGACCACGGCCCAGGATGTTCCGTTGCTTGGTGGACGGAACCTGCCGCAAGGCAAACAGGAGGGACTTATTGTATGCCCTTATCATGATGGTACCAGGAATGAGGGAGCCAGCACTCCCCTCGGTCGCCTGGAGGCCCACAGGTCAGACCGGAAACTTAGTTGCACAACATACCTAATACCACTGTAAACACGAACACATATTGATAGCCGCATGTTTTCCCCCGACCCAATGTAAGTTGTCTCATTTTATGAATATTAGATAATTATCAAATTTCGGGAATGAGCAGGAACATGTCAGGAATACAGGTATATCAGGAGTACTGGTTCGTACTATCATGTAATCAAGTTGGTAAATCATAAAGTCCGGTTATCATTCCCGTTACAGTGATAATTACAGGAGTCAGGTGTATCATGCCTTGTGTTAATAGATAGCATGATAAGAGGTGATATTCATCAAGTAACATGTCATGAAATAACAATATATAATGCATATAAGATTTATTCCCAAGAAAATGATAAATCAGAGTAATTAGCCAAGATTAGTCGACTAGGGAAGGTAATTAGTCGACTGATAAAAGGGTTAGTCGACTATAGAGGAAAAGCAAGTCGACTAGTAGGGTTGCGTTTCGGGAATCCGCGTTTTCAGAAAAGGGTTAGTCGACTAGGGTAATTGGGGTAGTCGACCAATAAGCTGCGTTTCAGAAAAGTCCGCGTTTCACAAACTCGCGTCTCGTAAGTCCGCGTCTCACGAGTCCGCGTCTCACAAGTCCGCGTCTTCAGGAGAGAGAGTTAGTCGACTGTGGAAAAGGGGGTAGTCGACCAATAGAAGCTGCGTTTCCAAGGCTGCGTTTCCAGCAGAAGGTTAGTCGACTATAGATAATGGGCTAGTCGACCAATAGACTGCGTTTTCAGAATTGAAGTTGCGTTTGCAAAGGAGTTAGTCGACTAATGGGCTGGCTAAGTCGACTAATATGGGTGCAGAACAGAAAGCAAGTCCTGATGTTTGAGGGCTGAGTTTGTTGATATGTTACAAGTTATAGAATTAATATCCAAGTCTTGGCGAGTAGAATTACTCGCCTAGAACGCGTCCAATGTCCAGCAAGAGTGCCAAGTGAAGAAGATGATCCCTTGCCAAGTCAATCACCAAAACGATCACCGGAATAATCGTGAACGATTACCGGGAAATCTACGGTGATGAAGCTCGGTCCCAAACCAAAAGGAGGGCACCGGCCTCGAGTCCTGTCAACCGAGAAGAACACGGCCCCAAACCCAAAGGAGAGGCCGGTCTTCACAAAGTGATGGAGAGAGGTTGAAGAAGATGGTGGTGGTGACGATGCTTGATGAAGGAATGGTGGAGATGATGGAGGCCAAAGGAGTTTCTCTCCTTGCTCTGTTGGAGGCTGCAGGAATCAAGAAGAGAAAGAAGAAGTGCAAAGGAGAGGAAGAAACAAAAGGGGTGTGGTTATATATATATAGGAGGGAAAAATAATAAAATAATCCCATACCTAATGAATGAAACATGCTTTCATTCAAGGTTGCGTTTCCCATACAACAATGCTGCGTCCAAGACTTGTTGTTGGCGTTGGCTGCTAGAAAGGGAGGAGAAGAGCAATTATTGAAGAGAGAGAAAATGTGTACACACATATATATATATAAAGGTGGGAATAGTGACATAATGATAATATAATGTTGCCATCCATTTGAAACTTGCGTTTCAAAGTGGCGCCCTCCACATGAGGGTGGCGTTTCAAGGCAACTAGCTGGCGTCCATGAGAAAATAAAAGGAAGCTGCGTTTCAAAAGGAAAAGGACAAGGCATGGGTGATTTGGACTTGAGTTGAATTAGCCCATACGCATTTAATGCAGCATGGAGAGGGTGGCTGCATTAAATGATGAACCTGGCTGGCTAAGATCGTGTTTGAGGAAGAGAGAGAAAAAAATGGAGAGAGAGAGAAGTGGAAAACTTGGATAAGTTCTCGGTATCTGGGAAAATACCGAAAACTCCAGGAATGACTAAAAATTGAAGTATCTTGGAATGCTATCCAAAAATTCACAAAAATCATAAATATTATAAAATGATTTATGGTGAAATCGGTTTTCAGAAATTTTATCTCAGTTTCAAAATAAAAATCCTGGAATATACTGGGATCGGTGTCTACACCGGGTAGGCTGAATTTTTGATAAAATCAGAAAATTCCCAGAAAATACCCGAAGGATGAAAACATAATTCTAAGATGGAATGTGAAAGCGGAATCCAGAAATTTGATTCCAATTGCAAATTAAAATTCCTGGAATCAACCAATGATACTGGCCGACACCGGTTTTGAAGATTTATAATTAAATTTCGAAAAATTCCAGAAAATCATGAAAAATCTAGAATATTGGAAAATACTATTTGAAACTAAAATTAGTCAAACCTGAATACCAAACAAATCAAATCATGCAGTACTGCTATATGAGTAAGGATAGTAGAAAATAGATATAATAATAATAGAAGAAAATATGCTCAAAAATCAGGATACGTAACTGTGCACGTATACTGGGAATGGGGTGTTACAATCTATCCACCTTACAAAAAATTTCGTCCTCGAAATTTCAGGAAGGGGAAGATGACGGTGGAGAGAATAGGGAGAAAGGGTTTTACCAACTAAGTTGAAAATAGTTGAGGGTAACGCTCACGAATAACGTCCTCCCGTTCCCATGTGGCCTCTCCTGGCGCATGCCTATTCCAAGAAACCAATACTAATGGTATTGCCTTATTCTTCAGGGTCTTGATACTTTTGTCTAGGATGGCCATCGGCTGCTCTTCGTAGGACAGATCTGATTGTAGTTCCAGTTCGGAGTGATCTAGAATGTGACTCTCATCCTTGACATACCTCCTCAACTGTGATACATGGAATACATTGTGTACTCCTTCCAAAGATGGCGGTAATGCCAATCGGTAAGCCACATCTCCCACACGATCCAAAATTTCGAATGGGCCGATGTATCTCGGACTGAGTTTCCCACGTGTACCGAACCAGATTACCCTTTGGTGGGTGATATCTTCAAGAACACATGATCACCTGTTCTAAATTCCAACGTCCTTCTACTTGTGTCTGCCCAACTCTTTTGTCGGCTCTGTGCTGCTCGGAGATGATCTCTGATGATTCGGACTTTATCTGTTGTCTGAACTAAAATATCTGGTCCCATAAGTCTCCTTTCGCCGACTTCGTCCCAACATATCGGCGACCTGCATTTTCTGCCATACAATGCCTCAAATGGGGCCATTTTGATACTAGCCTGATAGCTGTTATTATAAGAGAATTCTACCAAATGAATATAGTCTTCCCATGACCCTCTAAATTCCATCGTGCAGGCTCGTAACATGTCTTCAAGGATTTGAATAGTCCGTTCAGATTGTCCGTCTGTCTGGGGGTGGTATGAAGTACTGAATTTCAGACGAGTTCCTAAATTTTCTTGGAGACTTTCCCAGAAATGTGATCGGAATCTTGTATCTCTATCCGATACAATACTAACCGGAACTCCATGCAGACGAACTATCTCCTTCATATATTTTTCTGCAAGAACTTCTGTTGACTGACCTACTTTGAAAGGTAGAAAGTGAGCTGCTTTTGTGAGGCGGTCAACGATCACCCATACTGCATTGTTACCCTTAGGACTGCGAGGTAGAGCCGTAACAAAGTCCATGGTGATGTGTTCCCACTTCCATTCGGGTATCGGCAACGGCTGTAGAAGTCCAGCTGTTCTTTGGTGTTCTGCCTTTATTTGCTGGCAAACTAAGCACTTGGCCACATACTGGGCTATCTCCCTCTTCATGGCATTCCACCAAAATTGCTGTTTCAAGTCTTGATACATCTTATTTCCTCCTGGGTGTACGGAATAAGCCGAACTATGTGCTTCTGCCAAAATTTTCTGTCGGACTTCTCCTTGGGGAACACAAATTCTGTTACCAAAATATAGTGCATCATCCGAATGAATGTGGATATCCGTCCTCAATCCAGCCTCTATTTGAGCTCTGAACTTCTGTAATCTGGGGTCCTCTTTTTGAGCTTCTTTAATCTCATTCATCAAGGTTGACTGGATCTGAAAGGTCATCAACTGTCCTGTCCTATCGACTCCTTGTACTATCATCAGGTCCAGTTTCATGATGTCCCGAATCAACTCCTTCTGTTGCGTGAGTTGTACTAGCATTTTATTTTCTGGCTTCCTGCTCAATGCATCTGGTACTGTATTAACCTTGCCCGGATGATACTGTAAGTCGATATCATAGTCTGCCATTAACTCAAGCCACCGACGCTGTCTCATGTTCAATTCTTTCTGCGTGAAAATATACTTAAGACTTTTGTGATCAGTGTAGATTAGCACCTTATCTCCCAGAAGATAATGTCTCCAGATTTTCAGTGCGAATATTACTGCTGCCAGCTCTAGGTCATGAGTCGGGTAATTTCTCTCATGTGGCTTCAGTTGCCTGGATGCATAAGCTATGACATGACCATGCTGCATTAATACACACCCTAGGCCTTTCCCGGATGCATCACTGTATATAACCATCCCTCCTCTTCCTGAGGGAGTCTTCAAAACTGGAGCTGTAATTAGCCTTTCCTTCAATTGCTTAAATGCTGTAGCACATTCCTCTGACCATAGGTACCTTTCTCCCTTTCTGGTGAGCTTCGTTAACGGGGCTGCAATCTTAGAAAAATCCTGGACAAAGCGCCTATAATATCCGGCTAGTCCAATAAAACTCTTAATTTCTGTTACTGTCCTTGGAATTGGCCAGTCCTTTACTGCCTGAATTTTACTAGGGTCTACTGAAATTCCTTCTTCCGAAACTATGTGTCCAAGGAAGGCCACACTATTTAACCAGAAATCACATTTGCTTTGCTTAGCATGAAGTTGTTCCTGTTTGAGAGTCTGTAACACTATTCTCAAGTGTTCTGCATGCTCTCTGTCGTTCTTCGAATAGATCAAGATGTCGTCTATGAAAACAACTACAAACTGATCCAAGTACGATGAGAACACTCTGTTCATCAAATCCATGAAAACTGCAGGGGCATTGGTGACTCCGAAAGGCATAACTAGAAATTCATAATGGCCATAACGAGTCCTGAATGCTGTCTTTGGAATATCTTCTTTCTTTACCCTTAGCTGGTGATATCCTGATTGCAAATCCAACTTTGAAAATACTCGGGCCCCATGAAGCTGATCAAACAGATCATCAATTCTTGGTAAGGGATACTTGTTCTTGATTGTAACCTTATTTAATTCTCTGTAGTCTATACACAACCGCTTACCACCGTCCTTTTTGTTTGCTAGGAGCACTGGAGCTCCCCATGGTGAAGCACTTGGTCTAATCAATCCCTTGTCAGAATATTCTTGTAGCTGTTTCTTTAGAATTTCCAACTCAGTGGGTGCCATTCTGTATGGAGCTTTGGATATTGGAACTGTACCTGGAAGGGTATCAATAGAGAACTCAATTACCCTATCGGGTGGAAGCCCTGAGATCTCCTTAAATACTTCTGGAAACTCATTCCAAACTGGCACTCTCTTCTTCTGGATCTCACCAGCAGTCATCTGTGTTTTTCCTTTGGCAGGTTTGCGTTCTCCTTCAAATTGGAACTCAGGCTGAAGCGGTATTCTGAAAATAACTTTCTTGCTTCGGCAATCAATGACTGCATGGTATTTACTGAGCCAAGTCATGCCTAAGATTACGTCGTACCCTTTAGTATCCAGTACGAGCATATCTATGGCCAAGGTACGGTTACAGAGTTCTACAGGGCAATCAATACAAACTTTAGTAGATATGACTACTCCATTCCCTGTACTAATCTCCCATTGGTGGTCTAAGGTTTTATCAGGTATAGAATGCAAGGCAACAAAACGATCAGATATGTAACAATGAGATGCACCCGAATCAAAGAGGGCAAGAACAGGTTTCGAGTGTACCCTGATCTTACCTGTTACCACTTCTCCAGAAGTTTCGGCCTCTTCCGCTGTCAGGTTGTAAGCTCGTCCTCTTCCACGACCTGCTGCCGCTCTAACTCCCCTCTGGACTGGGCGGATAACTTGCGGTGGGGGAGGGGGAAGAGCTCTCCTGACCATCGGTCCCTGGTTCCTCTGTCCATCTGGCCCTGGAAGTGCTGGTAGTACTTGGCTGGCTATTCCCATTCTCTTGTGGGGGCAGACTTCTACTGAATGATCACGGGAACCACATGCCAGGCATAACCCATTTGCCCTTCGGCAATTCTGTTGAGTATGACCCGGTTTCTGGCAATAGTTACAAACGGGAAATGGTTGGGTTGTCTGGAAGGGGGCTTGCCGAAATGGTCGTCTCATTGGCGGAACCCTTGCCGCTCTATATGGACCTCCTCTCCCTGCTTGTGGAAATGGCCTCTTCATGGCCTGGTTCCTCATCATGTTAGATTTCCCTTTCTCCAGACCTCGCTCCACTTCCCGAGCTATGGTGAGGACTTGGGAATATGTTTTCAGTTGCTGGGGCATCAAGAGAATTTGAATGTCCATTCGCAAACCCTGTTGGAATCTACTCGCCCGCTTTTCTTCATCAGCCACCATATATGGAGCGAAGCGGCTCAGCCTCAAGAACTCAGCGGCATACTCATCTACAGACCGGTTCCATTGTTGAAGTCGGATAAACTGCTCTTCCATTTCTTTCTGAGCAGTGGCAGGGAAAAATCTATTATAGAAGCTTTGGGAGAACTGGTCCCACGAGACAGGTTTCTCCAATCTCGCTTCTTCAGCTAGCCACCAGGTCCTGGCTACATCCTTTAGCTGAATCTTGGCGACCTCCACTTGATTTTCTTTTGGGATTCGTGCTGCGTTCAGCAGATCTGTGGTGTCAATCAACCATTGTTCAGCATCTAGCGGTTTCTCTCCTCCTGTGAATATTGCTGGTTGCAACCGCCTAAAGTCTGATACATTCCCCGGCCTTTGTTCCTTGGGAGTCGCTAACTCTTGCCGAAGGAGTTCCGTCTGCTGTTGCTGATTCTCCATCATAGTCTGGATAACTCTTAGAATCTCAACATTCTCTCCCGCGGGTCCATTTGATGCTTGCCCGGAGTTGCTACGACCCGTCCTTCTATCCATACTTATGTTGGTAAAAAGTAGACTGGGAACTGGAAAGATGAAAGGATTTTAGGACACAAGGAAAGGAATCAAGAAGGACAAGATAACTTGTACATTGTAGTTGGCAATGGCAAATTCCATTAATTTGCTACTTGTTTGTACTATAGGTGTGAGAGCCTAGGCTCTGATACCAACCTGTAACGCCCCGGTCCGGAGGGTACGGGGACGTCACTGCGACGTACATACGCAGGTCCGAAATACCCTTACGTATATACGCTAAGCATCAGTACAGACAAGAACCAGAGTACGACAAAGCGTAGCGTCCTTTCATATGCCAACATAAGAAGTACAAGGTACAAGGTTATCACAGAATGTGACATATATTTACATATCGCATGCATCATATATCACAGCCAAACTCAAAAGTACGATTTACAAGATAATTACAAAGATGCTCACGAGCTGAAGAAAGGTTCCGCGAGCCAAAAGGAAAGTCTGGGATGACAGCAACCGAAACTAATCAGCCTGCTCAAAAAGGAGAGCTTGGTCTTCCACAGAAGGCTCCACCTCGATCCAAAGTTCGGAACCTGAACATACAAATTCAAGGGAGTCAGGACCTCCCAACAAGTAGAGCAGGTAACAGCCGAGTGGCAAAAGAAACATGAGCATGAGAGTTGGTACGATAACATGTGAAATCAGCCAGCAAGTAAAAGGAGCACAACATAATATAAACGGATGGGCAATGTATACACTTAAACTACGGCTTCACGAGACTAGTACCTCGAGGGAATAATCCAAACAAGGAAACCCTCATCTATATACCTTTATCTCATGTCACCAGAATCCAGGTGCATACCACACCCACAATTAGCGTCTTTTATCATTATCATTATTATAGCTCACCTTACCCTGATATCTAGCTATGTGGACTAGCGTCCCAGCACACATAGATCCATATCCCAGTAAAGCAAGGTTGTTATTGGAAACTAGCGGGGGTATCAACGAACTATGTTTACAGTGGGTCCCGTACATACCCGGGACCACGGCCCAGGATGTTCCGTTGCTTGGTGGACGGAACCTGCCGCAAGGCAAACAGGAGGGACTTATTGTATGCCCTTATCATGATGGTACCAGGAATGAGGGAGCCAGCACTCCCCTCGGTCGCCTGGAGGCCCACAGGTCAGACCGGAAACTTAGTTGCACAACATACCTAATACCACTGTAAATACGAACACATATTGATAGCCGCATGTTTTCCCCCGACCCAATGTAAGTTGTCTCATTTTATGAATATTAGATAATTATCAAATTTCGGGAATGAGCAGGAACATGTCAGGAATACAGGTATATCAGGAGTACTGGTTCGTACTATCATGTAATCAAGTTGGTAAATCATAAAGTCCGGTTATCATTCCCGTTACAGTGATAATTACAGGAGTCAGGTGTATCATGCCTTGTGTTAATAGATAGCATGATAAGAGGTGATATTCATCAAGTAACATGTCATGAAATAACAATATATAATGCATATAAGATTTATTCCAAGAAAATGATAAATCAGAGTAATTAGCCAAGATTAGTCGACTAGGGAAGGTAATTAGTCGACTGATAAAAGGGTTAGTCGACTATAGAGGAAAAGCAAGTCGACTAGTAGGGTTGCGTTTCGGGAATCCGCGTTTTCAGAAAAGGGTTAGTCGACTAGGGTAATTGGGGTAGTCGACCAATAAGCTGCGTTTCAGAAAAGTCCGCGTTTCACAAACTCGCGTCTCGTAAGTCCGCGTCTCACGAGTCCGCGTCTCACAAGTCCGCGTCTTCAGGAGAGAGAGTTAGTCGACTGTGGAAAAGGGGGTAGTCGACCAATAGAAGCTGCGTTTCCAAGGCTGCGTTTCCAGCAGAAGGTTAGTCGACTATAGATAATGGGCTAGTCGACCAATAGACTGCGTTTTCAGAATTGAAGCTGCGTTTGCAAAGGAGTTAGTCGACTAATGGGCTGGCTAAGTCGACTAATATGGGTGCAGAACAGAAAGCAAGTCCTGATGTTTGAGGGCTGAGTTTGTTGATATGTTACAAGTTATAGAATTAATATCCAAGTCTTGGCGAGTAGAATTACTCGCCTAGAACGCGTCCAATGTCCAGCAAGAGTGCCAAGTGAAGAAGATGATCCCTTGCCAAGTCAATCACCAAAACGATCACCGGAATAATCGTGAACGATTACCGGGAAATCTACGGTGATGAAGCTCGGTCCCAAACCAAAAGGAGGGCACCGGCCTCGAGTCCTGTCAACCGAGAAGAACACGGCCCCAAACCCAAAGGAGAGGCCGGTCTTCACAAAGTGATGGAGAGAGGTTGAAGAAGATGGTGGTGGTGACGATGCTTGATGAAGGAATGGTGGAGATGATGGAGGCCAAAGGAGTTTCTCTCCTTGCTCTGTTGGAGGCTGCAGGAATCAAGAAGAGAAAGAAGAAGTGCAAAGGAGAGGAAGAAACAAAAGGGGTGTGGTTATATATATATAGGAGGGAAAAATAATAAAATAATCCCATACCTAATGAATGAAACATGCTTTCATTCAAGGTTGCGTTTCCCATACAACAATGCTGCGTCCAAGACTTGTTGTTGGCGTTGGCTGCTAGAAAGGGAGGAGAAGAGCAATTATTGAAGAGAGAGAAAATGTGTACACACATATATATATATAAAGGTGGGAATAGTGACATAATGATAATATAATGTTGCCATCCATTTGAAACTTGCGTTTCAAAGTGGCGCCCTCCACATGAGGGTGGCGTTTCAAGGCAACTAGCTGGCGTCCATGAGAAAATAAAAGGAAGCTGCGTTTCAAAAGGAAAAGGACAAGGCATGGGTGATTTGGACTTGAGTTGAATTAGCCCATACGCATTTAATGCAGCATGGAGAGGGTGGCTGCATTAAATGATGAACCTGGCTGGCTAAGATCGTGTTTGAGGAAGAGAGAGAAAAAAAATGGAGAGAGAGAGAAGTGGAAAACTTGGATAAGTTCTCGGTATCTGGGAAAATACCGAAAACTCCAGGAATGACTAAAAATTGAAGTATCTTGGAATGCTATCCAAAAATTCACAAAAATCATAAATATTATAAAATGATTTATGGTGAAATCGGTTTTCAGAAATTTTATCTCAGTTTCAAAATAAAAATCCTGGAATATACTGGGATCGGTGTCTACACCGGGTAGGCTGAATTTTTGATAAAATCAGAAAATTCCCAGAAAATACCCGAAGGATGAAAACATAATTCTAAGATGGAATGTGAAAGCGGAATCCAGAAATTTGATTCTAATTGCAAATTAAAATTCCTGGAATCAACCAATGATACTGGCCGACACCGGTTTTGAAGATTTATAAATAAATTCCGAAAAATTCCAGAAAATCATGAAAAATCTAGAATATTGGAAAATACTATTTGAAACTAAAATTAGTCAAACCTGAATACCAAACAAATCAAATCATGCAGTACTGCTATATGAGTAAGGATAGTAGAAAATAGATATAATAATAATAGAAGAAAATATGCTCAAAAATCAGGATACGTAACTGTGCACGTATACTGGGAATGGGGTGTTACAGGTTGCAGGACCTTCTGTTGCCACCGGACCTCAAGAACACCATTGCTCTTGGCTTAGTCAGCTAGGGCGCTTTCGAAGTTGGCGTCATGCATCAAAGTGCAACCGGTTCCAACAGTCGCCACTTCTTCAGACATCATGCACTTAGGATCAGATGCGGCTTCAAGGAGTGAGTACGGCCTCAGAGAGGGAGAGGGACTTCTTTGTACTCCTTAATTGTAACACTCAATCTTATTGTATAAGAGAGCGTTTTGTATCACTTTCATGTGTTTGGATATGAATAAAAGTGACACTTTTCTTTTTGCCTCTTTCTGTTGTCTTGAACGTTTTGTTTTAGAAGCAAAAGAATGATTTTGGTGGACCCGCCACTTTATAAAAGAAAGTGACAGGTGGAGTGCGTACCCCCAGAGAAAGTGAACTTTTATCAAGGATTTGGGATTAACTTGATTTAAGATCAGCTGGGGATTTTGATAGAAGCATTGTTTATCGGTGTAATGTTAACCAACAATGCCTCCCAAATGAATTTGATACTCGGTTGGGGAGAATATCAAATGAAACTAGACTCGTGGGAATCTAGTAAGATTTTTACCGCTAGAGGTGTGATATTAACTTAACGGTTTAGAAGTAGTCTTGTCAGAAGTGTAATATTAACTTGACAAGGACGTGAGTTAGAGGTGTGATATTAACCTAACTCATCAGCATCTCAGTTTTATTTGGGAAAACTGAGGGTGTCACTGTCATAGGTGTGATGTTTAACTTAACAGTGATAGTAATGCTAGAGGTGTAATGTTGAACTTGGCATTAGTCGTCTCGGCTTAAAGAAGTTGAAGGAAAGGTCATAGCCATAGGTGTATTGTTGAACTTAGCAATGACTCGGATGCTAGAAGTGTAGTGTTAACTTGGCATCGTTCATCTCGGCTTGGACAAGGAAGTCGAGGAAAGGTCATAGCCATAGGTGTATTGTTGAACTTAGCAATGACTCGGATGCTGGAAGTGTAGTGTTAACTTGGCATCGTCCATTTCAGCTTCGATATGGAAGTCTGAAGAAAGGTGACTGTCAGAGGTGTGATATTAACTTGACAGGCACTCGAAGTACCGCTTAGAGGTGTAATGTTAACTTTAAACAGTAGTTTTGTCAGAGGTGTGATATTAACTTGACAAGAATTTGCTTGCGATAGGAGCAATTTGAGGACCTGTCATTCTATTGATGAGAATTGACAAGCGGAATTTGAAGTGCCAGAGGTATAGTGTTAACTTGGCAAGTTTGAGAGTTTGTTACTCTATGCAGAGTTAACAAGCCAGGTTTGTACTCGACAAAGAGTATTCATTACCAGAGGTATAGTGTTAACATGGTAATGATTGCATTTAGTGGTCCTACCATTCTATGGATGAGAATTGGTAAGGGATTTTTGGAGGGAAGAGTGGAATCAAGTCCACTTAGGATTTTTAGCAAACCCTCAGCTATCAACGGATTTGAGGTGCCTTTACCAACTACCGTTTGGGTTGGGCTAGCCATGCTATTCCCCTCAGCATGATGAGTTGTCGAAGACTTATGTTGGACTTAAAAGCCAACATTTTCCTCTATCCTTAGCCGTCGGAGGCGTCGGATCAAATGGGAACGTGTCCCTTAGGATTTTTAGCAAATCCTCAGCTGTCAACGGGTTTGACATGCCTTTACCAACTACCGTTTGAGTTGGGCTAGCCATGCTCTTCCCCTCAGCATGATGAGTTGTCGAAGACTTATGTTGGACTTAAAAGCCAACATTTTCCTCTATCCTTAGCCGTCGGAGGCGTTGGATGTTTTCGATCAGAGGTGTATTTTTAACTTGATCGGTGGAAGAAAGCCATCTAGGGATAGTATTTCTTCAGGAATTTGCCATTGATTGGCATCATGAGTGTATCGCCATTTGAGGTTATGAGGCGATACGATCCATTTGAGTAGACTGACTCTACTACAAACGGTCCTTCCCATTTGGGTTGGAATTTTCCTTTCGTCTTGTGCGTCATGACCATGGGTCTTCGGACGGCTAAGACGAGGTCGCCTTTCTTGAAAGTTTGCGATTTGACTTCTTGTTGAAGGCTCTGGTGATACGAGCTTGGTAAAGCTCGATTTGTTGTTGGGCCTGCAGACGCTTGTCGTCCAAGGCTTCCAATTCTTGGAGTCGCTGTCGATGCTTCTCCTCTGTTGTCATTTCCGCTGTCAAGGCGACGCGAAGAGATGGAATTTGGATTTCCAGTGGAAGGACGGCTTCGCATCCGTACACCAAGGAAAATGGCGTGGCTTTAGTTGGGGTTCGCACAGTCGTGCGATAGGCCCATAAGCATTCGCCCAACTTATCGTCCCAGTCCCGTTGACTTTTCGAGACGAATTTCTTGAGAAGCTTGCCAATAGTCTTATTGAAAGCTTCTGCGAGGCCGTTAGCGGGCGGATAGTATGCCGTTGATGACACACTCTGGATTCTGAACTTGGCGCAGAATCTCTGAAAAGCCTGGCTGATGAACTGGGGTCCATTGTCATGGACAATCCGCCGAGGCACACCGAAGCGGTAAATAACGTGATGTTTCACGAACTTGATCACGTTAGAAGATTTCACCTCTTTCAAAGGGATAGCTTCGGCCCACTTTGAGAAGTAATCGGTTATCGCTAGGATGAACCGATGTCCCTTTGATGATGGTGGGCTGATAGGACCAACCACATCCATCCCCCACATTTCGAACGGCCAGGTAGAGGTCGTAGAGTGGAGGTATCCTGGTGCTTGATGGATGAAATCGCCATGTATTTGACAGGCGTGACATCTTTTGGCATAGGCAACAGCATCGGCAACCATCTTGGGCCAGTAGTAACCCAATCTTTGGAGTCGGTTTGCCAGCTTCGGGCCAGGTTGATGAGCTCCACACGTACCATCGTGGGCTTCTTTCAACACTTCGTGGGCTTCTTTTGATGAGAGGCACCGGAGTAAGATCCCGTCATGCGATCTACGATACAATGTTCGCGAAATCGCATTGTAGTAGAATTTGGAGGCTTTCCTTCGGATGGCAGCCGCCTCCCTGGTGTCTTCGGGCAAGATGCCGTATAAGACAAAATCAATGTAGGGGAATCGCCAGTCTTTAAGCTCTGGATCGGTTGACACTTCAAGTGTTTCCTTACCGCGACGATCTCCCGTTGACCTCTGGTAGTCTCCGAGGGGACTTTTTGGGTAGTATAGGTCGTGGCTATAGACGAATATCTTCTCCATTGCTCCAGCTGGAAGAGCTAAGGAAGCAGCAAGGGATGCAAGTGCATCTGCATGCGCATTTTGCTTGCGCGGTACATGGTCGATGTAGAAGTTTGAAAACCTCTCGGCCATGTGGATTGTCGCGTGGTAGTAGGGTACTAGATCTTCATGCCTGACCTCATACTCTCCGCGAACCTGGCTGACGATGAGTTTGGAGTCACCGTACGCCTCGAGATTTTTAACGCCAATCTCATCGGCGAATTGCATCCCAATCAAAAGAGCGTTGTATTCCGCCACATTGTTGGAACAGGGCTCGGTTAACGAGATAGCTCGGGGAATCACGTAATTTTGTGGGGAGACGAGTACCACTCCTACCCCCGCTACTGTGTGTCCCTTCGGGCTTGCCCTTGATGCACCGTCGAAGAAAAGTTGCCATACTTGACTTTCGAACGATGTCTGAGCTAGGCAGACTTCGGCGACCTCATCTGGGAGATCCTCGTAGAGTTTGGCTGCCCTGGGATCTGGGTGTTCAGCTAAGAAGTCCGCCACCGCTTGTCCCTTAATAGCCTTTTGTGGCAGAAAATGCATCTCATATTGTGATAGCAATATGGCCCATTTTGCCAGCCGGCCATTTAGTGAAGAAGGCTTTGTCATAAGTAACCTCAGGGGGTTGACTTTGGATATGACATTTATGGTTTGGCCCACCAGATAGTGTCGCATTTTCTGAATAGCAAACACCAGTGCCAAACATTCCTTCTCGATCGGGTTGTACCGATGTTCGGCTCCGATCATCGTTCTACTTAGGTAGTAGATTGCTTGTTCTCGCCCCTGGTCATCATTCTGAGCTAGTAGAGCTCCCAAAGAATGATCCATTGATCGGACGTACACCAGGAAAGGCTTTCCGGATACCGGAGCCGCCAGGACTGGTGGTTGGGTGAGGTAGTGCTTGATCTCCTCAAATGCTTGCTGGCAAGCGTCGTCCCAAATGAACGAAACGCCCTTCTTCATCAGCTTAGCGAAGGGTTGGCATCTCCCGGAGAGATTTGAAATGAATCTGCGGATGTATGCCAATCGTCCTTGTAATCCTCTGAGCTCCTTGAGGCTTCTGGGGGGTTGCATCTCTTGGATAGCACGGACTTTCTCCGGATCCAAATGGATTCCTGTGGAAGTCACAACAAACCCTAGGAACTTGCCACTGGCTACCCCCAGGAAGGACTTGGTGGGGTTCATCTTCAATTGATGAGCCCGCATGATGTCGAAGACCACCCTCAGGTCTGCTATGTGATCACCTTTAGTGCGGCTTTTCACCGCGATGTCGTCGACATAACATTCCACCGTTTTGCGTATCTGCCGATGGAAAATGGCATCATGGCCCTTTGGTAGGTTGCCCCCGCATTTTTCAGACCGAAGGGCATGACGGTGTAGCAATATACCCCTAGAGGTGTCCTGAAGGAGGTGTGCTTTTCGTCATCGGGATACATCTTGATTTGATTATATCCTGAGAACCCATCCATAAAGGACATTCGCTCGAATCCACAAGTATTGTCAATCATGACATCTGTGATTGGCAATGGGAATTCGTCTTTGGGGCAGGCCTCGTTTAGATCACGGAAGTCGATGCAGATCCGGATCTTCCCGTTCTTCTTGGCGACGGGGACGATGTTGGCTACCCAGTCGGGATGCTGTTCCTCCCTGATAAAGCCGGAGTCAATAAGCTTCCTGACTTCTGATTGGATTGCCTCCATTATCTCTGGACGGAACCGTCGCTGCTGTTGTTTAACAGGCTTCATGTCCGGATTGATGTTGAGGCGATGCATAGCCACTTGAGGATCAAGTCCAGGCATGTCCTCATAATTCCAGGCGAAGACATCTATATACTCTTGTACAAGAGATATTAAATCCTTCTTCTCTGGAGGCGACAGGCCGTCACTTATGAAGATGGGTTTAGGATTGTCTTCATCTCCTAGGTTGACTTGAACAACCTCGTCTTCTGTGGGTGGCTCACGCTGTTCAAAGCGGATGTCCCAAAGAGCATTCAAATGTTTGATCCAAGGATCTGTATCGGATTGGATCATTTCTTCATCTTCATCCTCCAGATGGCTTGTCGAAACCATGTTTACTGAAAGCCCTTTGAAGATGTTGCCGACACTGACATCTGATTCCCATGACGACGTGTCTGATGAGCAGTCATGACTTGACAGTCTCTCCGAATCAGAGGCTGATGGCACTGGAGTTGATATATAGCCCAACCCCCGGCGCGTCTGATGATAGTAATCAGGGGTTTTTCCTTTTGGTACAAAGGATCGAAGCAGTGTTCTTCTTCCTTTTCCGAAGTTCAATCCTGGCCTGTTGGTTAGATCATACCCCATGCGCTTCATCATCTTGAGCGTTCTCGGTTCATAATGATCGAACTGAGGGGATTCATTCTCACCTTCCGATTCTTCGTGGGGCATTGGTTCAGATGCGATTCGCCCAAAAAGTATTGGTCTTTGGCCTTTTCGTCTGGCTGGAACCATGAATACAGACTCTTGCGCGTCTCCATTATCCTGGTACGTCCCGAAGGATGATTTTATTGGTACATGCAATGATGTCAAAGCATCCATTGCCGACAGACATCCTCATCTACGTCGGTACTAGTATCCGACGGTATTGGATCAGACTCACACGCAGGGAAATACGCGAAATCTAAATCTTCATTAATATACCAACCGCCTGTATCGTCGGTGGTATCAACATCGAGCTTATTAGTGCTCTTTACAATGGGCTCCAACTCCCACAGGCACTCTTCTTTCTCAGGCTCAATGTCAGCTTCATTACCAGAGTCTGGCTCCTCTGGTTGTGGGGTTTCATTAGTCTCCTCCGGATCCTGAAATAAGAGGGAGTCCGTGAAATAATTTTCAACCCCTTTAAACGGATGCCTTTCGGCAATCAACGTTCGGACCTGTCCACTCTCGTCAATGTATTTCATGACTTGGTGGAGAGTAGAGGGAACGATGGAATTGCGGTGAATCCATGGTCGTCCCAGCAACAGGTTGTAGGAGGTGTCCGCGTCAATGACGTAACACGTCACTTCCGACTTGAGGCTCCCGATCTGGCATTTGAGCTTGATCTTCCCCATCGGGCGGGAGCTGTTGGCATTGAATCCGTAAATAGTCGTCTGGGTAGGGCTCAGACGATGGGTAGGAATGCCTAGAAATTGCATAACCCGGCGAGGTATGATGCTTAGCGCAGACCCTGGGTCTACCTGGATGCGGTTCACCTCGGATGACCCAATATACCCTGTGAAGTATAGGGGTCGGTCATGCTTCCCTTTAACCTGCATGTCGTCTGTTATGAAGGTGATGCAGGGAATATTTGGGGAGGCGTGGAGGCAATCCTCTACATCTTCCTCCCTTGGCACGCGGGTCATAAAGACCTCAGCATTTGCCAAAGCTTCTTGTAGAGCCTCTCTGGTTGACTTTGATAGCCTCAGGAGTTCATACAAGGTGATGCGTGCCGGGATGTTGGCTAGTTGAGCCAAGACGTCGAAGCGGTAAGGTGTCGAGGATCCTTCCGTTACACCTTTCGCAAGAACTCGAGAAAACTGAGTTTCTTTCTGTTTCTCCCCAGGCTGTTTAGAGGAGGGCTTGGCTGGTTCCACGGCTGGTTGCGGAGAAGCCGCTGCTGTCTCGCCGTACTGCTTCAAGTATGCCTGTCCTGAACGGGTCCCCGCCGTAGGTTGGCTGGGCTCTGCGGCCAGGACTATTGTTTCCTCTTCTGAGTCAGTCAGCGAGGGAACATCAGTGTCCGCTTCTCGAGAGGAGGCGCATATCACATGGCAAGATGAAGCCTTCCCTTTGCCTTTGGACTTCCTGTTGGTCACAGTCGTCCATTGTTGCTCGTCGACGAGGTCAGGGTGGACCCACATGATTTCCCCTCGAGGTATAGGGACGGGTACCAAGCCTTTCTCCTGCTGCTGATGAGGGTCTGTGTTGACCACCCTCAGTTCTCCTTTCGGGACAGAGATCACCCCTACGGGTGTCGGGGGTCGTGTCCCAAACTGGAGAATCGACGTCATGTTGGCCGTCATCTTCTTCTGCTCCGGTCGGAGTTTTAATACCTCCGCGTCAATCAGAGCTTGAAGGATGTCCTTAAAGACGTAGCAGCTTTTGGTAGGATGACCGAGCATCCTGTGGTATAAGCAGTAGGTGGGATTGTCGGTCTTGCCGACTTCCTCCGGGCGCCTAATTTCAGGGAGCTTCAGTCGATTGCTCTTGTTGAGTAGCTTGAAGAGCGAATCGACGTGTTCCTCCTTGAAGGAATACTGCTTGTTGGGGCGTGGCTGGCTTGAAGAGCCACTTGCCCTGCCTGTTTGAGGTTTGGTGGGAGATTTGGTCTCCGTCGCCAAATTATCCTTCCGCTTCGTCTGGAGGGAGGTGTCTGGTGCACGCCTTGTCGACCTCTCTGGCCTGGGCTTGCCTTCTTCCGCTCTGACGCGGGCGACAATCTCCTCAGCCTGTTCACCTTGCTGGACTAATTGTTTCCAGGTGCGGCTTTCAGCAACTCCTATTTGAGCAAGGAGTGAGGTTTGGAGATTATGGCGACATGTTTCCACCAGGGTGGCCTGGGTCATGCCGCTTGGACATCGGAGTGCCATGTTCCGAAATCTTTCTACGAAAGACTTGACGGACTCTCCCTTTCGCTGTTTTGTAGCTAAAAGGGTAGGCATTGTGACCTCCGAATCATCTTCGAAGAAGCGTGTCAGAAACAACTTCTCCAAGTCGCCCCAGTTCTTGATTGAACCTTCTGGGAGCTTCATGAACCATTCAAAGGCCAACCCTTTCAGGGTGCCGATGAACAGTCGCGCCAGGATGGCATCGTTATCTACCACATTCCCGGTCTGGGATTTGAAGTAGTAGATGTGCTGGTTGGGTGACCCCTTCCCGTCAAATGCTTGGAGAGTTGGAGCCTTGAACTTAGGAGGGTACGGGACTAAGTCCCACTCGGCCGGATAGGGCCGGACTACTCCAGCTTCTTGGAGGCCTTTACGGTTGGTAAGGGCCTCGAGGCGCTGCTCCAGTTGACTCATTCTTTTAGCATGAGCCTTTCCCGGGGTCTGGTCACTTCTTGCCTGCGACGAGGGCTTGGACACATCCGAGGTAGATCGTCGTGTCTCGTCAGAAGATTCGGAGGGTGGGCTCCTCCCTTTCTCCCTTTCCCCTTCGGTCGTCTAGGAGGAGATCTCGCTCTTTCTTCAAGCAATTTCTCAAGCATATGCTTGAGGGAGTCAATGGATCTCTGTTGAGAGGCGATTATATCCATCTGGTGCTTCTGCGTCTGCTCTAAACGCCTGGTCGTCTCCTCAGGAGTGTCGGCCATGTAGGCGGAAGCCTCCTTCTCGACGGAAGAGTTTGAAGCCTGCGACTCCACTATAGCGGAGTGAGAACCACCCATTCTAATGCCGCGGGCTAAGGCATTATAGTCAATTGGGGGAATGGCCCCTGTCCGGGTGCGAGTGTGTTGATACACCCCCTCTGGCTCAGAGTCAGATTCTTCTGAGTTGTCCATTAGTTGTTTCCCCTTGCTTCTGCTAGTCATGTTTGCAGTAAGCTCCGGGTATTCAACATCTGAGAAGGTTCTCCTCCTGTGGGAGCGTCTTCTTTTGGCTGACGGGGGAATCAGGGTCAGCTGTCTAATTAAAGACGGCTGTTGCACGCCTGACTCGCAATGGCATCCAGAGAGCATCTGGATGAGCTGTTGACAGCAGCATGGAGAAGTGGTCTGATTGGCACTCCTTTTCCTCGTCAAATAATCCCTCAAATCTGTGGGAGGGGGATTAAAGAGACTGGTCTCGCAACGTGGACGACGGGAGACAGTCATGTGCTGTTCAGCCTGGACACCGGTTTCAGAAACGCGGCTGTTGCGTCGCGGCTGCGTCACGCGCATCTGGCGTCTCTGTTGATATGAGACGCGACTTTCGCGTTGCTGTCTGCTGCGTTGGAGCAGAGAGACTTGGGAGAGAGTGGGCTGCTGGGCCCCACGCCTATGGGCGCGTGCTTCCTGCGTTTGACAAGACGCAGAAGCTTCGCTTTGGCGTTTGGCAAGTTGGTCTCCAGAAGGCCCAACTTGGGGAGTCTCGCGTTTGGGTCGCCAAACGCGGATCTCTCGTACTGGACGAGGTGCGGGCAAGGCATCGGATCGTACGCTGCGTTCAACCCCAGTCAGAAAACCAACGGTTCCGACCGAGTGTTGACGCGCGCGTCTTCTCTGTCGACGCTCGGCATTCCGATTGCGCCGTGGAGGAAGAGAGAAGCCAACAACTTCCTGGTTTGTAGAACCAGGGGTGTTTGCCACGCGGGTCTCCTGAGAGACGCTGACGCGGGCGTTCTGTGCGACACGGTCGATCGCACCAGTAGATGTGCCGGGGACCACGCGGGCCTTCAGAGAGGCGTTGGCGCGTGTGTTCTGCGCGACGCGGTTGATCGCAGCAGAGGAGTCTGAGGTTACGCGGGCCTTCTGGGAGGCGTCGGCGCGTGAACCAAACTTGGCACAGTGGGCAGCAGGAGCACCCGACAGAGCCTCAGATTGGGCTTCAGGGGGCTGTCCACTTGAGACCCTGCGGCAGACGCGGGTCTTTGGGCTCTTGGAGCCAGAAGAGAGGAACTCTTCATACTTCGCCTGGTCGAACTCGACGACGAGGGATTCGACCATTTTCCCCTTACGGAGAACGTCATCTTGCACCACGGTGCGCTCGTCAGTAACGAAGGTATTCCCCAGCGGAGTCGCCATCTCTTGTAGGGGCCGGAAAGTTTGGTGGTCGGAGAAAGTGGTTTTAGCTGTAAAAGATTTCCTTGATTCAAGCGAAACGATTACAACCAAAAGAACTACTCTTCCCTCTTTTCCAGTTACAAGGGAGGGAGGATGTCTGAATCTTCCCTTTGTTTAAAGCTGGGTTCTTCGTGTGGCGATGGAGAGTGAATCTTGTTCTCCGTTGACCAGATGACCGTCCTGGACCGTCGGGGGTCTTCTCTTCGGTCGGTAGAAAGAGTAACTCAGCTCCGTCTACCAAAACTCTCAAAGAGGAGGTAGGCGAAGAGCGGCTAGTACTCAGTAAGCTCGCTGAAGAGTCGTGCTTCCCTCTTGATGATCCTCTTGCCTGGATCGATTTTGATGATGCCTTATCTCAAAGCTCTCTCCCTTCAAAACTCCGATCTCCGCCCCCTCCTCATAGCAAACAAGGCTATTTATAGGGGTCTCAGGGAGTGAAGGTGCCTCCTGAAAACGCTCCCGAATGAGGGGCCACTACCCGCTACATGCGCGGTGACTGGCCCCGCAATCAGGGCAGTTGCAACTGAGACGCGGGCGTTGGGCCGAACGCGCCTTGAAGTTTGAGACGCGGGCGTCGAGCCAAACGCGCCTTGAAGTTTGAGACGCGGGCTTCAGGCCTTCACGTCTGGATGCTGAGGCGCGGGCGTCGGGCCGACGCGCCTTGATGCTGAGACGCGGGCTTCGGGCCGACGCGTCTGAACGTTGAGACGCGGGTGTAGAGCCAACGCGTCTTAATGCTGAGACGCGAGCATCGATTCCTCGCGTCTAGAGCTTGAGACTCTGCTTCCTTAATGGCTGGTCTGTTAGTCATTTTTAGACAGCCTACACATGCATGAAATAAATAAATATTACAGAGCAAAAAAACATATCACTAAAATTATTTATGAACATTACAATTTTCTAACTATTTTACATGCTTTAAATTTTAAATTAACAATAAAATAATTTCCTTTTAAATAAATAAATGCATAAATTATAAAATTTTGCAGTGATAACATATACTCATGTAGTAATAGTTAAAAACACTCACCTGAGACCGTCACGGATCTGAATATAGAATTTGTAAATTAACACGGCAATCTACATTTAATTTAATAATAATTATAAGAAATATTTAAATTGAGTTATTATAAGTGATATGACTACAGAAATAATTTTACAAAGTCATATTTTAGATTTTGATTTTATAAGAATTTTTCTGATTTTTGGATTTTTTGAATTTAATTAAGCGTAAAATCAATTAAAATTCATAATTGGTCTGTTAGCTACAGTAATGTGTTTGCTACAGTATCGGGTCTGGGTCTAGGTCCGCTATAGTGATTGCTATAGTAATTATGCTACAGTATTATTTCATGTATTTTATTTTATTTTATTTATTTTTCCTTTTTCTTTTCTTTTTTTTTCCTATATATAGGCCGGGTCGGGTCAGTAAAACTGACTCGAACCCGGGTTGTCTAGTCAGGCTGGGCTTGGCCTGGCCTGGCCCGACGAGGTCCAGGCCGCTGGCCTGGCTCGGGTCTATTAAACAAACCAGACGCTGGCCTGGTATGACCAGGCTAGGCCTTGCCAGGCCTGGCCCAAACTAGGTCTTGCTAGCCTGGCCAGCCAGACCAGCGACCTATCTCGCCGAGAGCGGTGCTCTCGGCCAGGGCCGAGAGCAGTGCCTGTGCACTGCTGTTTTTTTCTTCTAAATAAATTGTAAAAATTCTTTAAAAATAGTGATAATTAGGAGACATATCTAGGGTATCCTACCAAATTTTTTGTGATTTTGAAACTTGTTTATCATGCTGAAATTTGTTAGAACAGAATATTCGCAGGTGTTCGACGAAATTCCTAAATGAAATAAAATCTCATAGTTTGAGATTTACTTATCGAAAACGCTTCCCTTCAGTCTGGGTAAGTCCCCTCCACATCCAGCAAAGCTCCGATCTTCTTCTAGTTGGGTTTGAGGAGGTGATATGAAAAGAGAAGGTATAGAGAATAGGGTCTCTTTCTTGTTCTAGAGTTTTGTAAAAAAAATGAATAATATGTATCCCCATACCTATAATCTCACTCTGATATTCATGCCTTAAGATCAGGGGAAGTTGTAGAGATGGGAACAAGTGGGAGAGAAAAAGGAGGAGAAGTTAGAGAGAGTGGGAGAAAAATGGAGACGTGGGGAAAGAAGTAGGGAAAATGAAGAAGAGTAGCAATGGTATATATAAAGTGGAGGATTCCCATAGCATGCCAATGTGGCCATATGGTTTAGAGTTGAGGATTTGGGTGAAGTGGTCACAAAACTGTGTGATCACAATAAGTTGGTTTTATGTTATAAGTGGGAAAAAGGTTAAATAATATTTGGTTGCTTCCATAATGACACGCCAATGTGGCTAGTGGTTAGATCATGTGATTCATGTGAATTGGACGAGGGTTCAAAACTTGCATTCTTATAATGATTATTTCTATTTTATTTTTATTTTATTTTTATTTTAATTGCGTTTTTTTATAAAACAACATTAATATTAGTTTATTGAATTGAGATTTTCATAAAATTCTTAAAAATTTAGAAAAATCCTCAAACATTGTAAAAAATAGAAGATGTCATCCTGAACATTACTGTGAAGTCAGATTCCAAAAATTCATTCCCAATTGTTAATTAAAAATCTCAGAGTTAGTCCATGACACCGATCGGTCCCGAATTGAGATTCTTCTCCAATAATTCCCAAAAAATTTCAGGAAAACATAGAAAAATTAAAATATTGGGAAATAATATTTTGAGCTGAAACAATCTTAATCCAGCTATCAGGATAATTAAATTGTGTATCAGATACTAGTACTGACATTCAATATTGGGAACCGAGGGTTACAACTTCCAATTTAGAAGAATGGTCGGTGAGCTCCTTTTGCACCCGATGCCTGTTGTCTCAAACTCCTCCACTTTCCTCTTCTCATTGGTAAGTTTTAGCTCGTAATCTTGATTAAGGCTTGCACCTTAGCAATTGCCATGCTAGCACTTGCAATGACATCCTCTGCAGTTTGGAAACGATTTTAGAATGATGGATGTCGTTAATAAGCTCTGATAGCTAACCCTGAAATATCAATATGATGGGTATACTCAGCTATCTGCTCCTCAATCTCCTCTGCTCCCATTCTTAATTGATGCGGAGGTCCTCTGACACTCATTGAGCATCAGTAACCGAACTTACTCATTTTAGGTTCCTAATATCCTTCGAATATGTCCCAGTTGCTCAACTAGCGCCCGATATTTTCAATCTGATTCTTAAGGAGAGATCATACAAACTCGAAAGGACTTCGCCCAGAGAGTACCAGCTCGATGCAATACTTCATTATCACTAAGGATTGCCCCACTATTTGGATAGTGAATCTTTCATGATATCCATGACTAGTGTCGGCACTGGAAGAGCACTTCCTGATCCAGTTTTCATAATGGTGGAGGTGGTGCTCTCGTAAGGAAGAGGCGAAGTATTTCCCCTCCTAGGAGTACAGACGCAAGCTAGACCATCAGTTCTCTTATTTCTGAGGTCACCACAAGACTTTTAGAAGTTTGAATTGTAACGGCTTCTTAGGTGACAACCTTAGAGTAAACTTCGCCACAGGAGCCCCACCCGCTGACACTTGAGTAAAATGCTCCTTATACTGGTACTAATAGTAGACTTTTCTGCTTGGACTGGTACAATATCTTGCAGTCATTTAAACTGAACAATGTTAATAATGACGCTGGAAAGATGAAAATATCATGACATGTGAGATATTACCAATTCGAGGAGTGAGGATTGATAAATATTCAAATGCGAGGACCATCCTGTCGCACCAGATGTACTCATTGGAGTATCCTCAACGCTGTTCTTGAGAACTTCTGTACACTCTGAATAGGTCAGTTCCTCAGTCATTTCAGCAATACTAGAGGTGTCATCTTTAGTGGTAGTTGATTGAGTATAACCTACACAAAAATACAGAATTTCAGAATTTAAAACAATAGTGCAAGGTGCTCAATTCTAACCGCTAAGCAAGTGGCTATGCGGGTCGTGATCCATAAGGAGGGACTAGCGATGGAAGCTT